>CM053784.1:535550788-535715788 GCA_028749045.1 Cupressus sempervirens
GCATTAACATGCTAGTCTTCTTTGGAATCTTTTCCTATTTTATACACCTCACTTATCCATTCGTTTATATCCTCAACTTTATTTCTTGAGGATATGGCCCATGCAATAGGAACACCAGCCTCTTGTTCATTGAATACAAGTAAAGTATATAACTCAAACTGTACATTATTACACTATAGCAATAAATAAAATATATGTATGAAATTTAGAGATTATAAATATCAATAATAACTTTACATTCCATAGATATGGGTATCACATTTTTACTTACACTATATATATTTGTAGAGAATGTGGAATCCATTGTAATGAGTGAGTTATGTGAATGTTTTACCATCATTTCTCAAATTGATAGTGTTTGGATCCCTATAAAAAATGGAACATATCTCATGTTGTTTGGCCTCTTGTAGTAGAAAATTTTTTTAGTGTCCTCTGGATGCCATAAGCTTACACTTTTGGCATCATCTTTGTCTTTCTAAAATCAAAGGGATTAAACTCTCTTCCATGCATTCAATACATATTTTCTTAACAAACATGTATCCCTTTTATTCATTAAATTAGTTAGACTATTATCTAAGTTGGTTTTTCTCACATATTGTGCCAATTCTAACCATTAGTAATAAAGATTCAATGTAAGATTGGCATTCATTTGATAATATTGGTGCAAAACTGCTATTTGGCACCAATAGGGTCATCCTTTCCATGACAAAAGTCACCATTAGTGTCATGATGGGTAAACTCATACTATGTAATTATAACAACATCTAGTGTTGGAAAACTAATTGAAAAGATCAATGATGAAGAAGATTGTTGTTAAGAGAATATTTTCAATCATTGTTTTTTCATTGATGTCAAACCAGCTATGTGTAGGAATGACATTTTCTTATAAGATCCAAGTACTATCACTTAGTTGATTAATGATGAGGATTTGATCAACAGTATGTAACAAGAGTAGCTAAGGGAAAGGTTGAGTTATGATATTATAATGAAGTACAAGGATCAGTTAAGCCAATGGTTAAATGATGTATTGATAACATACTTGAAGATATAGAGGTTGGTCACACTTAGAAACATAAGAGGAATAAGTTGTAATAAGGTTGACTGCGAAGCTTAAACTAAGTTCATTAGTGGATGCCAAGCAAGCTAGTTGAAGCCAAGCAAATTCGTAGTTGGAGCCGAGCAAATGAAAAATCTAGTGTGTGCCAAATGAACTTCAGGTGTCGAGTGAAGTTCAAGTGCTAAGAAAAGTAATAGGTGCTGAGCATAAGAAAATCTTAGTAGGTACCAAGTGAACTTCAGGTGCCAAGCATCACTAAAATGTAGTTGATGTCAAGTAACACAGTATGCACCGAGCACCAGTATTTCAATAGTGCCGTGCTACTGCATTATTGGAATTGTCAAAGATTTTCCAAATTTGAGTCGACATAGTTGTTATGGTTAATTTTGTGAACTAGTTGGAGGATAAGGATGGTGAGCTGGTGGCACAAAATTTTGTGTAAACCATTTTTGGACAAATTCAAAAGGATTATTCAAGAAGTTTCTACAAGAAACATAATATGGGTTAGATTCAATGAATCCTATCTAATCCATATGAATTGAAATTAAAGAAAGAAAGAATCGAGTGGGAAAAGGAACTCCATACTTCTATTTAAGGAGTCACATACCAAGAAGCAAATGCTACTACTATTAAAGTGCCAAAATTGTGAAGTGATTAGAAGGGTGTCAATGACAAGGCATCTAGGAGAAGGAAGAGCACAAAGGGTCTACTTTGATGAGTGGTCAGAGAGAGATGATTGCACTAGTACATTGAGCATGGAGACTCAAGGAGAATAAGCTTGAAAGGAGGGCAAGCTGAAAGAGCTACAAAGACTGAAAGTTAGGCAATGTGAAGGAGCTGAAGAGTGATATAAAATCTGCAAGTTGAGTTGTATTCTGTAATCAGGTCAAAACCCCTTAATGTTACTCTCTAGAAATTGTATCAGTTAGGATAAAGGAAAATACTATGGACTTAGATTGGTTTAATAGCCATTTGTAAATCTTTTAACAAGGTGGCATTCCAAGTGAATATTTTAAAGTCCTTTAACTAGGCCCACTTCTATCAGGGTGGATAAATCCTCTAACAAGGTCACATTTAATAGTGTTTTGTAAGCCTTTAATAGGGAATCACTTCAGAAGATTGAGAATTGAGTAGCATGTTACTAGTGGTCTTTCCCAAATTGGGTTTCCACGTAAATCATTGTGTTATGTGTTGATCTTTTATGTGTTATGCTTGCATGTTGATTTACAGTAACTTGCTGAATAGGAAAGATAAAAGCTTGGATGAATGAATAGTTGAATAGGGTCACTACACTTAGTTAAAAAGTTTGAATTGGACATTAGGACCTTGAACTGATTCACCCCCCTCTCTTAGTTATTCTAAAGCATTTCTAACAATTGGTATTAGAGCCATCTGCTGATTTAATTTCAAGGTACTAGAAGGAGGAAGATCAAGATGTCTAAAAGAGAAGCTCCCAAGCTCAACAAATACAACTTTGTTGCATGATAGAGTCTGATGAAATTGCACCTTGGATCAATAGGTGATTATGCAAAAACCTCTATTGAAACAGAACATGTAGAATTAGTTGGACCTCTTATTGTAGATGATTTGAACAAAAAGAAGCACAATCAAGCAATGCTGGAGATTGCCTCTGCACTTAGTTATGTTGAATATGATGAGATCAAAGGATATGATACTATATTAAAGAACTGGAAAGCCTTGTTAGATATCTATGGAGGAGATCAAAATGTTCAGAGAGAAAAGAGAGAAAGCTTCAGAGGAAATTTTGATGACACAAAGATGGAGGAAGGTGAAAATGCTGCTCAATATGGATCCAGAATAAAAGAAGTGGTAACTGCAATAAGAAGTTTAGGTGGTCAATTAAAAGAAGAGACTATCAATAACAAATACTTGAGAACCTTTCTCCCTATCTATGCTATTAGAGTTTTAGCCATCTAAGAGTTAAGGTGTATACCAAGAAATGCATTGACCTTTTAAGGAATAGTAGAAAAATAAGAAGGAAGATGATAGTAGAGACTACAAGGACAAAGGTAAAAGATGCTACATTGTTGAAGAAGATTTTGATGAGAATGATGATGAAGTAGTCTATGTGGCCGTGAAGGATGAATCGGATAAAGATGAAGATGAAGCAACAACATTCGTAACTTGTGTGAACAAGAATGACAAGTGGATCATAGACAGTGGTTGCTCACATCACATGATAGGAGATAAAAGTAAGTTTATTACCTTTACTCAATATGATGGAAATAGTGTTAGATTTGGAAATGATGCTCCATGTCAAATAAAAGGGAAAGGTTCTATTAAACTTACTAAGAAGATTTCATATGACAATAAATACTATGTTGAAGGATTGAACTACAACTTGTTGAGTGTATCACAGTTAGGCAATGTAGGATGCAAAGTAGATTTTGGAAACAAAACTGCCAAGATCTATGACATTGATGGAAATCTGATAGAAAAAGGTGAACAAACTAGTAGTAATCTATTTTACCTAGATATATAAGATGCAACTTGTCTTATTGTTCGACTTGATGATGTGTGGTTATGGCATAGAAGATTGTGTCATGTTAAGTTTGACAATCTGATTAGCATCAGCAAAAAGAGGAAAGTCAAAGGGTTGCCTAAACTAAAGAAGTCTAAAAACACAATGTGCAAACAATGTCAACTAGGGAAGATGACTAAGTCTAGCTTCAAAAGAAAAACATATACTTCTAAAGAAGTACTAGAGCTAGTCCATACAGACTTATGTGGACCAATAAAAGTGCAAAGTTACCTAGGAGACATATACATAATGCTATTTGTAGATGACTATTCAAGGATGATTACTACTATGTTTTTAAAGCAAAAATCGGATGCATTTCAAATGTTCAAGTGGTATTTGGCCAAAGTTGAAAAAGAAATAGGGAAGAGTCTAAAATGCCTAAGGTCAGATAAAGGAAGTGAGTTTACATCAAAAGAATTTGAAATATTTTGTAATGATAAAGGTATCTAAAGGCAAACATAAACACTAAGAACTCCACCCCAGAATGGTATTGCTAAAAGAAAGAATAGGTCAATGATAGATTGTGCAAGAACCTTGATGATGGAGAAAAATGTTGCTCTAAAATATTCGAGAGAAACTATAAGAACTACTATTTACACCCTAAATAGAGTCCAAGTCAAGAAAGGTACAAATGCAACACCTTTTGAACTATGGTATGGTCACTCACCTATTGTAAAACATTTCAAAGTATTTGGTTGTAAATGCTACATTCTTAAAGATACTAGAAATGGAAAATTTAATGCAAAAAGTGATGAAGGCATATTCCGTGGCTACTCCACTCGAAGTAAGGTATACAAGTGTTTGAATACTAAATTGATAAGATTGTGGAGAGTGCAAATGTGAATTTTGATGAGCATGTAGAATTTCAAGTTGATGATTCTAAACAATCAGAATACTATATATATTTTGTATACTTCTTTGAAGGAATGCCTACTAAAGATGATGCTACTAATCAATTTTGGAATCGACAACAAATTTTAGTATCAATCGAGTTACACCTAGTAAATGCTGAGTTGCATTCAGAAGCTGAGCTATAGAATGAAGGAAATGCACATTGTGATTCTAAAAATAGTATACATGAAAGAAATGATGAAATACTAGATGGAGAAGAGAAAAATGACTCTGAAGTTGAAGGATCAAACATGGAAAGAAGAATAGAACCAAGATTAGCCAAATATGTAAGAAGACATCACCTTGCAGATCAAATAATTGGTGACAAGGATGCAAGACCAATGAAAAGGAATAGACTAAGAAATTAATCATGTTTTCTAAGCAAGGTTGAACCTAGAATAGTGATAGATGCACTACAAGATGATGACTGGTATAAAATGGAAGAGGAGATAGATCAGATTGAGAAGAACAAAACTTGGACCCTAGTTCCTAGACCACTTGACAAGAATGTAATTGGTATGAAATAGGTATTTAGGAAAAAACTTGATGATAATGGTGAGATAAAAAGAAAAAAGGACATTAGTTTGCAAAGGCTATGCACAAGAAGAAGGACTAGATTATGGGGAAATATTTGCTCCTGTTGCAAGAATGGAAGGAGTAAGAACACTACTTGCATATGCTGCATACAAAGGTTTCAAAATCTACCAAATGGATGTCAAGTCTACCTTTCTAAATAGTATACTAGAAGAGGAAGTCTATGTTGAACAACTAGAGGGATTTGTTGATGAGAAGAATAAGGATATGGTTTGCAAACTACATAAGGCACTCTATGGTTTGAAACAAGTACCTAAAGTATGGTATGAGAGATTCCACAGATACCTTGTGAAGATAGGATTTGAAAGAATAGATGACAACAAAAACTTGTACATCAAGGCTTAAAAAGGTAAAGACATTTTGATATCTAAAATCTTTGTTGATGATATAATATTTGGAGGAAAAGATGTTCTATGCAAATTTTTTTTTGATCAAATGAAACATGAGTTTGAGATGTCAATGTTTGGAGAAATCAAGTTCTTTGTTGGTTTACAAGTACATCAATTGAAACATGGCATATTTGTGACCCAATAAAAATACACCAAGGAGATACTCAATACATTTGGATTAGAAGAGTCAAAACCAGTTAGCACACCAATGGAAATAGGATATAAGTTATCCAAAAATGATGAATCAACTAAAGTAAATCAGAAAATGTATAGATCAATGATTGGAAAGTTGCAATATGTTGTACATAATAGACCAGACATTGCATTAGCTATTGGGATAGTGGAAAGATTTTATGCAAATCCAAAAGAAAATCACTTGATGGCAGTAAAGAGAATACAAAGATACCTAAAAGGAATTGATGGCTTTGGTTTATATTACAAGAGGAGTGAAAAGTTTGAGCTAAGAGCCTATATTGATGTAAATTGGGGAGTTAATATTGATGATAGAAAAAGCACTAGTGGAGAAGCACTTTTTTTGGAAAAAAAGATTGATTACATGGACAAGTGAAAAAGCAAAATTGTACCTCACAGTCCACAACATAACCTGAATATGTTGTAGCTGCTATAAATTGTACAAATATTGTATGGATCAAACATTTGCTAAAAAGTATGAAGGAAGAGGTAAATGAGCTTGTAATACTTTATTGTGATAATATAAGTGCTATCAACATATCAAAGAACCCTATAATGCATGCTAAGACCAAGCATATTGCAATTAAGTATCACTATGTAAGAGAATTGGTGGAAGACAAACAGGTGAAGGTGGAATATGTTATCTCAAAGGAACAGATTACTGACATCTTCACAAAAGCACTACCTAAAGATACTTTTGAGTATCTTAGAGGTAAGTTTGGGGCGATACACCTAGCCAAGGCTACTTAATGAAATGCAAGACTCCCCTGCATCAAATGAATTGATTGTTGAAATATTACACATTGATGCAGAGGATACTTACTTTAGGATTCATGCCTAAAGTAATTGAAATAATGAAGTTCCAAATCAGTCACAAGCAAGGTGACAGAGGGAGAAAGTGAAAGAACTTGCAAAAGCTACACTTTCATATTAAGATGCTGAAACAATATGTCTTTGGCATTATTTCCAAAGAGGGAGAAGTAGTGAGAAATTTATCAACAACAAGAGAAAGAGTAAAAAATTTCAATGGATAAAACATTTGATCAATAGATTAAGGGAGAAGATGAAGAAACTGCTTAGAACATAGAATAACAGAAGATGAGCAATACATACAGAGGGAGAAACTACAAGAAGGAAGAAAGGAAAGAGAAAGGATATAGTAGCTAAGAAGGAAAGATAGAAGTAAAGAAATTGGGAGAGTAGATCAAGAGAAGGAGATGTGAAAACTGATGGTAACACATTTTTTTTTGGCATTTGACTTACTATTCTAACCTAGTTAGTACATGGTTAAATAGTTTAGTCTGATGGTTGATCAATTTGGTTTGCCATCAATGCCAAAGTGGGAGATTGTTAGAAAAATGATTTAAAAGATCATTGATGAAGAAGATTGATTGAAAGAGGGAGATTGTTGTTAAAATAATGTTTTCAATCATTGTTTTGTCATTGATATCAAACCTGCTATGTGTAGAACATTTTCTTATAAGATCCAAGTACTATCACTTAGTTGATTAATGAAGAGGATTTGATCAACAAAATGTAACAAGAGCATCTTTTCCCGCCCCATGTGATTGCATTTGACAATGTTCTCCCCCCTAGGGCTCCCCTATGCTTGGAATTTGTGGGTGGTAGTTATGCCCCACCCCTGAGCCTTCCCCTAGCCAAACCCCTTTTAAGGGTAGGAAGAATAAGTTGGCCTTCGAATAGACTGCTAACAAGAGAATTAAAATGAATAAAAGGGTGGAGGTGGAAATTGGGGATTCAAATGAGGAAGTTGGTGAGGGTAGAAGAAGGCCATGAAGATATGCTAAGACCTGTGGAAGAGTTAAGCAACTAGGTTGTCACTCTCAAGAGGATGAAGAGGATGATACTAACTCTGAAGAGAGTGACAAGATCTCGAGGAATGACCAGGAGAAGGGGAATGATGAAACAGAGAAATATATTAACCCACTTTTAATAAAACATATTTTAAATTATTATGAAATAATCTAAATTAAGTATAAATTATATTATTTTACTAAAGTTTGAAATTTCTTTGAATTTTATCAATTGACATAGAAAATTTATGAAGAATTTTGAAAAGACTTAGAGCATAAGTAGGAATGCTTTGGAGATAGGCTTTGAGAAGAGTTAACTTACCAGCCTGGCTTAAAAGAATTCCTTTCCAACCTGCCAACTTTTTGCTGAATTTGTTAATAAGATCTTCCCAAAAAGAATCAAGGACCTTCAAGCCTAGGGGGAGCCCCAGGTAAGAGGATGGGAGAGATCCTATAGAACATCCCAGGATTTTAGCAATTTTAAATTTTCTATGGATAGGAGTGTTAATGAAGAACACAACACTTTTACTCCAATGAACCCGTTGTCCAGAAGCGACAAAATATAAGTTAATAGGTTGCTTTAAAATCCTAGCTTCCTTCACTTTAGCCTTACCCATGAAGATGGTATAATCAAAAAATTGTCCATGAGGACAAATTAAAGGATGGGAAGATGGTTGTAAGCCCTTAATCAAACCTCTTTGGACCAAGCCCCCGATAAATCTCCCCAAGCAATCAGCCATAATAACAAAAAGGATGGGGGATAAAGGATCACCTTGTCTCAGCCCTCGAGAAGGGAAAAAGAAAGGAGAGGAGCTACCATTAACCAAGACCACAATAGAGACAGTAGAAACCAATTGACAGATCAGACCCACAACCTTATGGTCAAAGCCAAAAGCAAGAAAAATATTACAGAGGAAAGACCAATCCACTCTATCATAGGCCTTAGCAATGTCCACTTTCATAATGAAGCCCTGATTGTTAGAACAAGACAAGGAATGAATATTCTCATGAGCAGAGATATTTACTAGCAATCAAAATTGTTCCAGAGAAATAGTTCTTCTTCCATAACAGCAGAGTTCCCCCTGATGCCCCTTCTGAACTGCTAGCATTTATTGAATAGTTATTAAAAGCTTTAATCTGTTATTCTTTCTCTTTATTCATCTTAGTCTTTTGAAGCAGGAGAAAATCAGGCTTTTGTTCTCTAAAAAAATTCCTAACAATGTCCAGTTTATGAGTACTGTTCAACCCCCTAATATTCCAATTAATGTTCTTCATATCCAATTTTTAGGAGTAAAATCCAGAATAGTTGCCTGCCTACCATCAACAATATTTTGTATACTTTCTAACTCTCTAGTTTTCTTAGTAGATCTTCTTCTAGGTTTTTCTAGGGAACCAACATCTGGTTTCACCTTAGTGTGTTTATCTATTCTTTTCCCAAATTTTTTCAGATTAGAAACAAGAGGTTTTGCCTTACTATAATGATCTATTTTGTTGCTTCTAGTCTCTACCCCCTTAGTGTTCTTCTTTTTTTCAGCCCTTTTCCTTTGGTTTGGTTTATGAATTGATCTATTTTCTTTCACATCATCCAGGGGAGGAGGCTTCACCATAGAAAGGTCATTTTCTACCTGGGTTTGCACTTGAATCTCCCTAGATTGAGAAAAAAGAGGATCTCCTTCCTCAGGTAAATTTCCAATATCAGCCAAGATTTTGCCATCCTCAAGCACAATTTTGTCATCAATATCTCTCCATTTTTCTTCTATCCTCTGAAAAATAACAATTTGTTTTGATAAATCTGCCCAATTTTCCAATTCTTGTTCAGGTAAATTGGTTTCAAACTATAAACTAGGACCTTCTTTCTCAGAGTTGGCTTCCTTAGAAGTGAGCTCTTTCTCTGCCTCAACCTATGGAACTTGAAATTTTTCATTACCTTTTTGTTCTTGGCGGTGGCCTTCTTTGGGTTTCCATACTTTCTTATGCTAAACCTTGTTCTTTTTCCCTTCCAAACCACTGCTAGCTTGGTTTTTACTTTTGGAAGGACTATTTTTAACCAAATGCCCCTACTTCTTACAAGCATAGCAGGAATTAGGAAAATCTTCAAAACTGATTTCTTGAGTTCTTTTACCCAACTTGGAAATCAGATCCACCTTTGCTAGGAGGTGATTCAGGTCTGCCACCTTAACAAAAAGTTTGGCACATTGAAGTTTGGATCTAGAAGCCATAGCATTATCCATAGCCACAAGTTCTCCAAAAGAACTAGTGGTACCTTTAAAGATGTCTTCATGCCAAAATTCTAAAAGGAGTCCAGGAAGTTTGGCCCAAATGGGAGTGGTTAAGAAGAAAGAGTTTGAAAGATCCATGTTGGGTTCCCATTTTTAATGGTGAGAGATTTTTTACCAAAAGACCACGACCCTCCACAAAGAACTCTATCCAAGTCTTCTTTATAGTTAAAGATAAACAAAAAGAATCCATTCAACATGGGGGCAATATCTACCTCTCCTCTAATAACCCATTTCCTTTTCACCATCTTTCTAAGTGATTCAAGATCTGGTCTAGCACCTAAAAATTTGCCCACTTAAGTGAAATCCATGGAAGACATGGAAAAATCAACTAAAGGGTCAGGAATAAATACATGAAACTCACCTTTCTCCTAGCAGGTCTTGGCAGTCACTGACGGGAAGAGAGACTTTCCAGTTGGTTTCTTGCCAAACAGGGATGACCAAGTTTTTCATTTTGAGACCCCTTGCTTCTACCCTCCAAAGGGCTTTTCCTTGAAAGAAACAAGATTTTCTTTCTCCTTCTCAAGATCCTATCTCGACACATGAGAAGCAGACATAGAATCCAAAGGTGGGACACGAACCCCACACAAAGGTTCAAAACCTCCTAAAGACTTTCCATTGTCCACATCAACCAAAGATTCTAACCCCATAAATTTCTTAGTATCCTCTGTCATTCCCCCAGGGTTTGTATCGCCAACCAGATTCTCCCCAACCAGTTTCCTGCCTGCATGCAAACTAGCTAATTCAAATTCTGAAAGGGCACCCATCAGGCTTTGTTTACATATTCATCTTGTTAATGTGTTCCTGTACTTTCTTATATAGACTTTTGATATCTAGAAGATATTTATGTTAATATGGTAATTTAGAACATTATTTTATTGATGTAATTAAGTCGAATTTAATTTACAAAACTATTAGAATAAATTATTTCACTAAGGAATTAATATAAAATTTAGTATATTCTAAAGTTTTATTTTACTTAAAAATAAATAAAATTATATTACCCTTATACATTAAATTTTCTTTCTCTAGATAAAATGGTTAAAATCTGCTAAGAAAGTTAGTCAATTTTTAAATACTTGTCCCACTCAAAAGTATATAAAATATTTATATTCATCTACAAGGTATTATTCCAAGAGTCAAATTCTAAATAGAGTTAAAACAATCATTAGATAACTCATATTACACTAATTCAAAAAATGATTATACAAAAATATATGGACCATGACCCTCCATTATAGTAACATCCATACATGTATTGACATGAACTAGTTATAAAATGAATTTACAGAAGAAAGATTCAAAATTGATTAATTTTGAATATCATAATGTTCTTACCATCTCTAGTTCCCATTGCATTTACTATTGTTGATGTTTCTTGATTAAGATCCAAATATAGTTTCTAACTATTTTGTTGATCGATTAACACTGCAAAAAGATGTACATTTCACAAATCAACATAGATAAAACCAATAGACAAATTGAATACTCAAAATTAACTAAATCTTACTTCATGTTTTTCTTACCATCTCTCATTCACATTGCATCATCCATTGGTGTATGGTTGAGATCAATAGAATAGGCAAACATATGCTCTTCTACTTTATCATTTAAATCTATAATAACACACAAATTTAAAATTTAAACTTAATGAACCAATTAAAAATTAAAGATTTACAATGAAATCCATTTAATAATTTTTATACCATATCCAATTTGCATTCCATCCATTGTTGTTGATGTTTGGTTGAGATCCATACAAAAGGGTAACCTATGTGGATCATTTTGTTTTTTAACATTGAAAATTGAAATGATGTTCACATTCAATGACGATAAACTTAGATAACATTTTCAAGTGTAAAAATATAATATAAGTAGTATATAAATATTTAAAATGTGAATTACCAGAAATGGATTGTTGAAATGTTTTCTCAGGGGAAACATTCAACATTGATGCTTCATCTCCATAAATTGTATCTAATTTGTTTGCATATTATAAAAACTATGTTAGGTACATGATTAAGTAATTTTTTATAAATAAATAGATAAATAGATTTAATAGTTAAAAGATACCATCTACAAGTTGTGTTTCACTTGTTATTGTTTGGTTTAGATTAATTGGAAAAGGTAACCGACCTCGTGGATTACATTCTTGAGCATACGAAATTGTAATTCAACATATAATTAATAAATGAACTGATAAAAATTCATACTTCTATAAATTAACAAAATATTTTTGAATGAATGTACTCACCTTTTTGTTCCCTACTAATAAGAGTTTATTTTTGTATTGCTATACCTGAGCGATTACTGCCCTTCTTTTTCTTTTTCTTTGTACATCCTCTAGAGGAGAATTGAAAGGTTTCCTGCTCAACTCTTTCACTTAAGTTTTGCCAAATGGTATCATGCCTTCATTGAGTAGAATGGTGTTTGTGCATTTTGCTTGGATTGAACCATGGTGATATTCATCTCATAGGAATGTTTTCCGACACAGATATTGCTTGAGATTTGGAAGAGGAAGTGAGAGATGTCTTGACATATTTTCTAAATCTCTTAATACATTCACTATTTCGGAGCAATGAACTCACATAATCAATGGAATTTTCAAAGTCTTAATTTGAAGCATCATATATGTTATTTGGATTAGAAACCTATTTTTTGGTCTTCACCAATGAGAAGTCCAAGAGCATCATGATCTTTGAATTAAACAAAAATATCTATATAAATTTGAAATAAGAAATATTGAGGTTTGAGAATCATAAAATAATCTAATATTTAACTATAAAGATATTGTAGAGATTACCAGTAGTGATATTTTCATGATTAAGACTCCCTCTATCATCATGGTCACCATTTGACAACAAAGCAACGCTGTGTGTAACTTAATAACATTAAACTAGTTACATTTGACACAAATAATAGTAATGATTAAATATTTTAAAAATAAACATGTGTGAAATAAAACATACCTATAACTTGATATTTCACATTTGTTTTGTCTCTCTTTAGAAGATCTAAAATCTTCAATGCATGTTTGTATGTGTTTCCTTTTTTGCCCCAGTGACAATCACATACATGCAAATTAGGTCCACATTTTTTGACAAAATACCATTTTGTTGGAATTGTTTGGCTTCTTATGTTATAAAAATTATGGAATTGATCATTAGGATAACAATTTGTATTTGGTAAATTGTTTTTTATATTTCTAGTGCATTTTTATAGTACTTTTCTTTTTTGAAGTTTGTTACAAACCGAGATAACTGCAAAAATATTTTATTTTTATAGAATGGCTCTACCCTATGAAGAAATACATGGATGAGAAATTCCATTCTCCTTGTGCAATTCTTAAAATGATCCAATAAATAATGACCCTTGATGTGACAATGGTAGGATTCTATTGAAGCATTGGTTTCTTGATTTGAATGAGAAAACTTTCAAAAATTCTTGGCCCACATTTCTACAAAAAAAAATATAATGAGGTGACAAAAAAATAGCTAACATGATGTAAATGCATATAAATGTAATGAATAATCACATGATCTTTACCAATATGACTCTTATGATGACATTGAGTTTTTTGAAAGTAATCAATAAAAGTCTTCTTCTCTTTGAATTCTTTCGTGAAATTCTTTATTAGGTGAGTAGTAATGTCTTCATAATCACTCATTGCATACATAATCTACCCAATTTAAATATTTTTATTCCAATTTCTTTATTTCTCACATGCCTAAATTATAATGTAAAATATCAAGATATGATGTTTCAAGGTCTATAATATTGATTTATTTCAATTTGAAATTCACTTACATATACACATTCTTCAACTACACCTTACATACATGCCAAATACATAAAAGTATTTGAAAATTGAAGGATAGCCTACAAGTTCAATTATAGTAGTTCATAAATAGTATTCGAACAAAATTAAATTTTATAATTATTCAAACAAAATAAAAAATATAATTTTATAAACTAAATATCAAGAAATAAAAACCTGATTGCCTCAATCTCAACACTAGCATCATCTATCATGAATGCATTAACATGCTAGTCTTCTTTGAAATCTTTCCCTATTTTATACACCTCACTTATCCATTCATTTATATCCTCAACTTTATTTCTTGAGGATATGGCCCATGCAACAGGAACACCAACCTCTTGCTCATCGAATAGAAGTTAAGTATATAACTCAAACTGTACATTATTACACTATACCAATAAATAAAATATATGTATGAATTTTAGAGATTATAACTATCAATAATAACTTTACGATCCATAGATATGGTTATCACATTTTTACTTACACCATGTATATTTGTAGAGAATCTGGAATCCATCCCAATGAGTGAGTTATGTGAATGTTTTACCATCATTTCTCAAATCCACAATGTTTGGATCCCTATAGCAAATGGAACATATTTCATGTTGATTGGCCTCTTATAGTAGAAAAAATTGTCTGTATCCTCTGGATGCCATAAGCTTACACTTTTTGCATCATCTTCATCTTTCTAAGATCAAAGGGATTACACTCTCTTCCATGCATTCAATACATATTTTCTTAATAAACATGTATCCCTTTTATTCATTAAATTAGTTAGACTATGATCTAAGTTGGTTTTTCTCACATATTGTGTCAATTCTAACCATCAATAATAAAGATTCAATGTAAGATTTGCATTCATTCAATAATATTGGTGCAAAACTTTTATTTGGCACCAACAAGGTCATCCTTTCCATGACAAAAGTCACCATTAGTGTCATAATGGGTAAACTCATAATATGTAATTATAACAACATCTAGTGTTGGAAAACTAATTGAAAAGATCATTGATGAAGAAGATTGATTGAAAGAGGGAGATTGTTGTTAAGAGAATACTTTCAATCATTGTTTTTTCATTGATGTCAAACCTGCTATGTGTAGGAATGACATTTTCTTATAAGATCCAAGTACTATCACTTAGTTGATTAATGACGAGGATTTGATCAAAAACATGTAACAAAAGCACCTAAGGGAAAGGTTGAGTTATGATATTGTAATGAAGTACACGGATCAGTTAAGCCAATGGTTAATGATGTATTGATAACATACTTGAAGATACAGAGGTTGGTCATACTTAGAAACATTAGAGGAATAAGTTGTAATAAGGTTGACTGTGAAGCTTAAACTAAGTTCATTAGTGGATGCCGAGCAAGCTAGTTGAAGCCAAGAAAATTGTTAGTTGGAGCCGAGAAAATAAAAAATCTAGTGTGTGCCAAGCGAACTTCAAGTGTCAAGTGAATTTCAAGTGCTAAGCAAAGTGATAGGTGCTGAGCATCAAAAAATCTTAGTAGGTACCAAGTGAACTTTAGGTGCCAAGCATCACTAAAATGTAGTTGATGCCAAGTAACATAGTATGCACTGAGCACCAGTATTTCAATAGTGTTGAGCTACTGCATTATTGGAAATGTCAAGGATTTGCCAAATCTGAGTCGACATAGTTGTTACCTTGAATTTTGTGAACTAGTTGGAGGATAAGGATGGTGAGCTAGTGGCACAAAATTCTATGTAAACCATTTTTGGACAAATTCAAAAGGATTATTCAAGAAGTTTCTACAGGAAACATAATATGGGTTAGATTCAATGAATACTATCTAATCCATATGAATTGAAATTAAAGAAAGTAATAATCGAGTGGGAAAAGGAACTCCATACTTATATTTAAGGAGTCTCATATCAAGAAGCAAATGCTACTACTACTGAAGTGCCAAAATTGTGAAGTGATTAGAAGGGTGTCAATGACAAGGCATCTAGGAGAAGGAAGAGCACAAAGGGTCTACTTTGATGAGTGGTCAGAGAGAGATGATTGCACTAGTACATTGAGCATGGAGACTCAAGGAGACTAAGCTTGAAAGGAGGGCAAGTTGATAGAGCTGCAAAGACTGAAAGTTAGGCAATGTAAAGGAGCTGAAGAGTGATATGAAATCTGAAAGTTGAGTTGTATTCTGTAATCAAGTCAAAACCCCTTAATGTTACTCTCTAGAAATTTTGTCAGTTAGGATAAAGGAAAATACTATGGACTTAGATTGGTTTAATAGCCATTTGTAAATCTTTTAACAGGGTGGCATTTCAAGTGAATGTTTTAAAGTCCTTTGACTAGGCCCACTTCTATCAGGGTGGATAAATCGTCTAACAAGGTGACATTTAATAGTGTGTTGTAAGCCTTTAATAGGGCATCTCTTTAGAAGAGTGAGAACTAAGTAGCATGTTACTGGTGGTCTTTCCCAAATTGGGTTTCCACGTAAATCATTGTGTTATGTGTTGATCTTTTTATGTGTTATGCTTGCATGTTGATTTAAAGTAACTTGCTGAATAGGAAAGATAAAAGTTTGGATGAATGAATAGTTTAATAGGCTCACTACACTTAGTGAAAAAGTTTGAATTAGACATTAGGACCTTGAACTGATTCACCCCCCTCTCTCAGTTATTTTAAAGCATTTCTAACAATTGGTATTAGAGCTATCTCCTGATTTAGTTTCAAGGTACTAGTAGTAGGAAGATCAAGATGTCCAAAAGAGAAGCTCCCAAGTTCAACAAAGACATCATTGTTGCATGATAGAGTCTGATGAAATTGCACCTTGGATCAATAGGTGATTATGAAAAAACCTCAATTGAAAAAGAACATGTAGAATTAGTTGGACCTCTTATTATAGATGATTTGAACAAAAGGAAGGAGCATAATCAAGCAATGCAAGAGATTGCCTATGCACTTAGTTATGTTGAATATGATGACATCAAAGGATGTGATATTATATTCAAGATGTGGAAAGCCCTGTTAGATATCTATGGAGGAGATCAGAATGTTCAGAGAGCAAAGAGAGAAAGTCTTAGAGGAAAGTTTGATGACACAAAGATGGAGGAAGGTGAAAATGTTGCTCAATATGGATCCAGAATGAAAGAAGTGGTAAGTGCAATAAGAAGTTTAGGTGGTCAATTAAAAGAAGAGATTGTCAATAACAAATAATTGAGAACCCTACTCCCTATCTATGCTATTAGAGTTTTAGCCATCCAAGAGTTAGGGTGTATACCAAGAAATGCATTAACCTTGTAAGGAATAGTGAGAAGACTTACTGCATTTGAGTTGTCCAATTTTGACAACTATAGACCTGAGAACCTTGAATCTACTCTCAAGGCCAAGTTGAAAATGAAAGACACTAAGGAGGTGACATCAAATAAGAAAAGTAGAAAAGGAAAAAATACATCTAGTGATATCAGCACAGATGAGGAAGATGCGGAATAGTTGGAAGCACTACTAGCTAGGAGATTTCATAGAGACAAATGTAAATTCAAAGGTAAACTCCCTATCATTTATTTTAATTGCAATGAAGTAGGTCATATTTCTACAAGATGTACATAGAAGAAGAACTACAAAGAAGGAAGATGATAGTAGAGACTACAAGGACAAAGGCAAAAGATGCTACATTGTTGAAGAAGATTTTGATGAGAATGATGATGAAGTAGTCTATGTGGCCATGAAGGATGAATCGGATAAAGATGAAGATGAAGCAACAACATTAGTAATTTGTGTGAACAAGAATGACAAGTGGATCATAGACAGTGGTTGCTCACATCACATGGAAGGAGATAAAAGTAAGTTTATTTCCTTTACTTAATATGATGGAAATAGTGTTAGATTTGGAAATGATTCTCCATGTCAAATGAAAGGGAAAGGTTCTATTAAACTTACTAAGAAGATGTCATATGATAATACATACTATGTTGAAGGATTGAACTACAACTTGTTGAGTGTATCACAGTTAGGCAATGTAGGATGCAAAGTAGAGTTTGGAAACAAAATTGCCAATATCTATGACATTGATGGAAATCTGATAGGAAAAGGTGAATAAACTAGGAGTAATCTATTTTACCTAGATATATAAGATGAAACTTGTCTTATTTTTTGACTTGATGATGTGTGGTTATGGCATAAAAGATTGTGTCATGTTAACTTTGACAATCTGATTAGCATTAGCAAAAAGAGGAAAGTCAAAGGGTTGCCTAAACTAAAGAAGTCTAAAAACACAATGTGCAAACAATGTCAACTAGGGAAGATGACTAAGTCTAGCTCCAAAAGAAAAACATATACTTCTAAAGAAGTACTAGAGCTAGTCCATACAGACTTATGTGGACCAATAAAAGTGCAAAGTTACCTAGGAGACATATAGATAATGCTATTTGTAGATGACTATTCAAGGATGATTACTTCTATGTTTTTAAAGCAAAAATTTGATGCATTTCAAATGTTCAAATGGTATTTGGCCAGAGTTGAAAAAGAAATAGGGAAGAGTCTAAAATGCCTAAGGTCGGATAGAGGAAGTTAGTTTACATCGAAAGAATTTGAAATATTTTGTAATGATAAAGGTATCTAAAGGCAAACATAAACACTAAGAACTCCACCCCAGAATGGTATTGCTAAAAGAAAGAATAGGTCAATGATAGACTATGCAAGAACCTTGATGATGGAGAAAAATGTTGCTCTAAAATATTGGAGAGAAACTATAAGCACTACTATTTAGACCCTGAATAGAGTCCAAGTCAAGAAAGGTACAAATGCAACACCTTTTGAACTATGGTATGGTCACTCACCTATTGTAAAACATTTCAAAGTATTTGGTTGTAAATGCTACATTCTTAAAGATACTAGAAATGGAAAGTTTAATGCAAAAAGTGATGAAGGCATATTCCTTGGCTACTCCACTAGAAGTAAGGTATATAAGTGTTTGAATACTAAATTGACAAGATTGTGGAGAGTGCAAATGTAAATTTTGATGAGCATGTAGAAGTTCAAGTTGATGATTCTAGGCAATCAGAATATTATAAATATTTTGTATACTTCTATGAAGGAATTCCTACTAAAGATGATTCTACTAATCAATTTGGGAATCAACAACAATTTTAGTATCAATCGAGTCACACCCAGTAAATGTTGAGCTGCATTCAGAAGCTGAGCTATAGAACGAAGGAAATGCACATTGTGATTCTAAAAATAGTATACATGAAAGAAATGATGAAATACTAGATGGAGAAGAGAAAAATGACTCTGAATTTGAAGGATCAAACATGGAAAGAAGAATAGAACCAAGATTAGCCAAATATGTAAGAAGACATAATCTTGCAGATCAAATCATTGGTGACAAGGATGCAAGACCAATGAAAAGGAATAGAATAAGAAATGAATCATGTTCTCTAAGTAAGGTTGAACCTAGAATAGTGATAGATGCACTACAACATGATGACTGGTATAAAATGGAAGAGGAGATAGATCAGATTGAGAAGAACAAAACCTGGGCCCTAGTTCCTAGACCAGCTGACAAGAATGTAATTGGTACAAAATGGGTATTTAGGAAAAAACTTGATGAGAATGGTGAGATAAAAAGAAAAAAAGACATATTAGTTTGCAAAGGCTATGCTCAAGAAGAAGGACTAGATTATGGAGAAACATTTTCTCTTGTTGCAAGAATGGAAGGAGTAAGAACACTACTTGCATATGCTGCATACAAAGGTTTCAAAATCTACCAAATGGATGTCAAGTCTACTTTTGTAAATAGTATACTAGAAGAGGAAGTCTACATTGAACAACTAGAGGGATTTTTTGATGAGAAGAACAAGGATATGGTTTGCAAACTACATAAGGCACTCTATGGTTTGAAACAAGTGCCTAAAGTATGGTATGAGAGATTCCACAGATACCTTGTGAAGATAGGATTTGAAAGAATAGATGACAACAACAACTTGTACATCAAGGCTTAAAAAGGTAAAGACATTTTGATATCTAAAATATTTGTTTATGATATAATATTTGGAGGAAAAGATGTTCTATGCAAAGATTTTTTTGATCAAATGAAACATGAGTTTGAGATGTCAATGTTTGGAGAAATCAAGTTCTTTGTTGGTTTACAAGTACTAGACATCAATTGAAACATGGCATATTTGTGACCCAATCAAAATACACCAAGGAGATACTCAAGAAATTTGGATTAGAAGAGTCAAAACTAGTTAGCACACCAATGGAAATAGGATATAAGTTATCCAAAAATAATGAATCAACTGAAGTAAATCAGACAATGTATAGATCAATGATTGGAAAGTTGCAATATGTTGTACATAGTAGACCAGACATTGCATTAGTTGTTGGGATAGTGGCAAGATTTTATGCAAATTCAAAAGAAAATCACTTGATGGCAGTAAAGAGAATACAAAGATACCTAAAAGGAATTGATGACTTTGGTTTATATTACAAGAGGAGTGAAAATTTTGAGCTAAGAGCCTATACTGATGTAAATTGGGGAGTTAATATTGATGATAGAAAAAGCACTAGTGGAGAAGCACTTTTTTTGGAAAAAAAGATTGATTACATGGACAAGTGAAAAAGAAAAAAATTGTACCTCACAGTCCACAACATAAGCTGAATATGTTTTAGGTTCTATAAATTGCACCAATATTTTATGGATCAAACATTTGCTAAAAAGTATGAAGGAAGAGGTAAATGAGCTTGTAATACTTTATTGTGATAATATAAGTGCTATCAACATATCAAAGAACCCTATAATGCATGCTAAAACCAAGCATATTGCAATTAAGTATCACTATGTAAGAGAATTGGTGGAAGACAAACAAGTGAAGGTGAAATATGTTAGCTCAAAGGAATAGCTTTCTGACATCTTCATAAAAGCACTACCTAAAGATACTTTTGAGTATCTTAGAGGTAAGTTAGGGGTGATACCCCTAGCCAAGGCTACTTAAGAAAATGCAAGACTCCCCTACATCAAATGAATTGATTGTTGAAATATTACACATTGATGCAGAGGATACTTACTTTAGGATTCATCCCTAAAGTAATTGAAATAATGAAGTTCCAAATCAGTCACAAGCAAGGTGACAGAGGGAGAAAGTGAAAGAACCTGCAAAAGCTACACTTTCATATTAAGATGCTGAAAAAATATGTCTTTGGCATTGTTTCCAAAGAGGGAGAAGTAGTGAGAAATTGATCAACAACAAGAGAAAGAGTAACAAAATTAAATGGATAAAAATATTTGATCAATAGATTAAGGGAGAAGATGAAGAAGCTGATCAGAACATAGAATAACAGAAGATGAGAAATACATACAGAGGAAGAAACTATAAGAAGGAAGAAAGGAAAGAGAAAGGATATAGTAGCTAAGAAGGAAAGATAGATGTAAAGAAATTGGGAGAGTAGATCAAGAGAAGGAGATGTGAAAACTGATGGTAACACATTTTTTTTTTGGCATTTGACATACTATTCTAACCTAGTTAGCACATGGTTAAATAGTTTAGTCTGATGGTTGATCGATTTGGTTTGCCATCAATGCCAAGGAGGGAGATTGTTAGAAAATTAATTAAAAAGATCATTGATGAAGAAGATTGATTGAAAGAGGGAGATTGTTGTTAAAATAATGTTTTCAATCATTGGTTTGTCATTGATGTCAAACCTAATATGTGTAGAATATTTTCTTATAAGATCCAAGTATTATCACTTAGTTGATTAATGAAGAGGATTTGATCAATAACATGTAACAAGAGCATCTAAGGGAAAGGTTTAGTTATGATATTGTAATGAAGTGTATGGATTAGTTAAGCTAATGGTTAAATTATGTATTGATAACATACTTGAAGATACAGAGGTTGGTCACACTTAGAAACATTGGAGGAATAAGTTGTAATAAGGTTGACTACAAAGCTTAAACTAAGTTCATCAATGAGTGTTGAGAAAGCTAGTTGAAGCCAAGAAAATTCTTAGTTGGTGCCAAGCAAATGAAAAATCTAGTGTGTGCCGAGTGAACTTCAGGTGTCGAGAAATCTTCAGGTGCCGAGTGAAGTTCAAGTGCCGAACAAAGTAACAGGTGCCAATCACTAGAAAACCTTAGTAGGTACTGAGTGAAGTTTAGGTGCCGAGCATCAGTAAAATGTAGTTGATGCCGAGTAACACAGTATGTGCCAAGCACCAATATTTCAATAGTGTCAAGTTGCTGCATTATTGGAAATGTCAAAGATTCACCAAATCTAAGCCGAGATAGTTGTTACCTTGAATTTTGTGAACCAGTTGGAGGATAAGGATGATGAGCTAGTGGCACATAATTCTATGTAAACCATTTTTTGGCAAATTCAAAAGGATTATTCAAAAATTTTCTAGAAGAAACATAGTATGGGTTGGATTCAATAAATCCTATCTAATCCATACAAATTGAAATTAAAGAAAAAAAGAATCGAGCAGGAAAAGGAACTCCAAACTTCTATCTAAGGAGTCACATACCAAGAAGCAAATACTACTACTACTAAAGTGCCAAAATTTTAAAGTGATTAGAAGGGTGTCAAGGATAAGGCATCTAGGAGAAGGAAGAGCACAAAGAGTCTACTTTGATGAGTGGTCAGAGAGAGATGATTGCACTAGTACATTGAGCATGGAGACTCAAGGAGACTAAGCTTGAAAGGAAGGCAAGCTGACATAACTACAAATACTGAAAGCTAGGCAATGTGAAGGAGCTAAAGAGTGATATGAAATTTGCAAGTTGAGTTGTATTATGTAATCAGGTCAAAACCCCTTATTATTACTCTCTAGCAATCGTATCAGTTAGGGTAAAGAAAAATACTGTGGACTTAGGATGGTTTAATAGCAATTTGTAAATCCTTTAATAGGGTGGCATTCTAAGTGAATGTTTAAAAATCATTTAACTAGGCCCACTGCTAATAGGGTGGATAAATCCTCTAACAAGGTCACATTTAATAGTGTGTTCTAAGCCTTTATCAGGATGGTGTTTTCATAGGGCATCACTTCAGAAGAGTGAGAATTAAGTAGCATGTTATTGGTGGTTTTTTCCAAATTAGGTTTCTTGGTAAATCATTGTGTTATGTGTTGATCTTTTTATGTGTTATGCTTGCATGTTGATTTACAGTAACTTGTTGAATAGGAAAGATAAAAGCTTGGATGAATGAATAGTTGAATGAGCTCACTACACTTAGTGAAAAAGTTTGAATTGGACATTAGGACCTTGAATAACTAATTCACTCCCCCCCACCCTCTCTCAATTATTCTAAAGCATTTCTAACATTTGGTCTACCATACATAACCCTAACTAGAAAATGAGCTTGATAACCACTTTTTTGGGTAAATCTTCTTTTCCTTTCAATGTTTTTAGGTTTTCCTCTATTGTCCTTAGGGCCATAAGCACACCAATATCTGTGTATACCTGAAAACAAAAATAATTGACCTGATAAAAATGTATTAATAGATATGACATTTAATTACTGTATTAAATATAGGCAAACCTCGTGTATATCTTTGTAGTGTGGTTAGTAGGTTTTTTTGAGATGGACTCTTTATGCTTCTTAAGTACAAATTCTATCTCTATACTATCCAAAAACTCTTCCCCTTTGACACAGTGAGGGAGCTTTTAAATAGAGATTGCAATACATAAGTCCATATCACCACCATTTCCAATTGGTGTCCATTCAATATTATCACTCAAGAAATGATTTCCTTGGTTTGGAATATCTTGTTCACCTATTTCAATGAATGATTCCCAAATTTTTTTGACTCAATCTAAGTAATATTAAAATAATTAGTGACTATCATTTTCAAAATGTAGAAATAAATCTATTAGTTTTCTAATCACTCAATAGTATCATTCTCTTTACCTTAGTGTTTTTGATATAAAAGGAGCCAAAACTAGGGGTGGCCCTTTACAACAGTGGTGGCACAAAAGCCAGCCGATAACCAACAGACAACTACACACACTGCTCCTAATGTTTTACATAATTATCTTTACCTTAGTGTTGACACTTACTATTGAATTCACACTAAGAACCAATTTACCAATATACAAATTATAGAGATATAATTAAATATTTAAACAATATAAAATGGTAGATACAAAGGTTCAAAGTTTTTTTTTATATATATTATTATAAGTAAATGTACATGGTATATTGTTAGATTTTGTATTGCATGTGATGTGATACAAGATAATTCAAGGTGGACTATAGTGAGTTGACTATAGTAATGACATAGGAAGAGGATTTATTTTAGGATATTCTGATTTTGGAAAAATCACTAAATTTCAAAGCAATACTTTTCTATATGATTGGACAGTAGTAGTGCCTTACGAAAGAAATTATGATGTTTAAATTTAATTAATTGAAATATTTTAGACATGTCTTCCAATAACCATAAAAATCCTTAGCCATGTGAAAATGAAAGATACAAAAAACTATTAAATGGAAAAGTTAGAAAATGTTTAACTAAGAATTTTAAGTGAAACCTTATTTTTAGCTTTGTTTAATTTTTATGCAATCTAACTTGAAGGTGCTAGAAGACTAAGAACATTCACTATTCTAGCTTTGTTTAGAAGACTAACATTAGTTGAAACATTAGCTATAGCTTTGTTTAGTTTTTAAGTAATCTAATTTATACTTTATTTCAATTTGAATGATGGATAAAAGACTAACACTATTCATGTGGGATCATGTTTTATATATTGGATTATTTAATAAATTTATATGAAATATTTCTTAAGTAATATTTTTCTTTCATTCAAGCTTGATTTATTTGTAATGATTCGAGATCCTAACCAATTTTTGGGACAGCATTAGTCAATATAATTTACAGTATAATATGAAAAAATTAGAAAATAATTCTATGAAATTCGTAAGGAATGTAGTAGAATAATGTTAACAAACTAGTTCTAAATGTATTTAAGAGAATATTAAAAAATTATAATGATGAATGATTTTACACTTATTCAACAAAAATTTATTTAATTCTTATAATATTTAATGATTGGTGGTCTCAAATTCAGACACTTCATTTCAAATCTAGTTTATATATAGATTTGTATAATTAATATATTTGTATCTTTTGATATGAAATTATTAAAAATACCAAACATGCACAAATGAAAATAAAGATTACAATTTACCAACCTAATCTATCCTTGCTTTTTTACTTGAATAACTTCCAATCAAGGAATCAACCAAAACCCTAAACTTTAATATATATAGTTTTAGTCATTTAAAAAGAAAGAAAAGTTCATTTTTAAATGTAAATAAAACTTTAAAATTTTGAGTCTACATATTATTTTTATCCTTATAATTTTTGTATTCATTTCTTTTATCTAACATGAAAACTCTAAACATTTCTCATTGATTAAAAATATTTTTTAGAAAACATCATATATTTAACTCATATTATAATTTAAAATAATCCAAAATCATTATTTAGAATTTAAAAACAAATCAATGAAAATAGTTCAAGCTTAAAATAAAATAAATCATCTATAGCTTACAAACATGAATATACAATTGAAAAAATAATTTATATAGAACTAAGGGATTAATGATTCACAAAAAATGCAAGGATTTCATAATAACAAACATATAAATCTAACATAAAAAAATTTAAATAAAAAATAATAAATTACTACTGAGATCAACCACTCTAGAAATCTTGTTGAGAAGATAAATTTCAATTTATTAAGATCAATTGGTAAATTTGTGCGCCAAAGCAACTTACTAAATGTTGAAGATATGAAATACATTTATGGTGAGTTAATTTTAGTTTTTCAAGACAAAGAAAACACCAAGTTCCATAAGTCCAAAACCCTCAAAGCTTCCATAAGTCCTTTTGCTTCAACTCCCAAAATTTTCTCTCTAAAATTTATGTGTGAAATAATGAACTAAAATCCTCTAATATAAAGCCCTCACTTCTCTTTAGGGTTTCTATCTCTAAAAACTCTGAAATATAATTATTTTATTTAATTAATCCATAAATAAGCAAATTTAACTCACTTTTTAATTAAATAAACTCTTTCATTTTATTTTCCCACTTTATTATTTAATACAATCATGGTAAAAATAATTATTTAATATTTTAATCAATAAAGCTAATTAGACTACATTATTTAAATGCAACTCTAATTTTGATCAATATTAATTAAATCTTTAGACTAAAATAATATTTAATATTTAAATTCATTTTATTTAGTTCTCTAATTTAGGACTTTAAATTAAATACTTTTATTTAGTCAAATACAAGAAATGAAATATCGACTTATTTTAGTATTTTTCTCTTTTAAATTAAATAATATTAAATAATTCAAATATTAGTGATTAATCCAAATATCATAAATAAGCATTTTACCAAGCAAATCACAAAGTCAAACCACATGAAATGCATAAGGAAATCAACCAACCCATTCATGTCAAACAAGACACACACACAAAGACTCATAGGTTTGAAAAGGGTAGATGGTCAATTATGAGTCCTCCTTGCAAGATAAGTATTTGGGCTATGGTTGGGATTTGACCCAATCATTATCTTCCCATTATTACCATTTAGTTATTGTGATAGGGTATGCTCATCCTGAAAAATCAAGGAACTCAATGCTTGATACCTAAATTATGCATAAAAGATAAGCATACACACAGACACCGACACACACACACACACACACACACACACACACACACACACACACACACACACACACACACACACACACACACACACACACACACACACACACACACACACACACACACACAAAAAAAAAAAAAAAAACTAAACAGATAATGGTAGGGAGTGGTACATCATTAGATCCTGACTAGCAGGTGACTATGACTCCCTCCCTTAACTAACTTAGGTAGAAAAGTAAAACATACACGCACACCATACACATACAAGTATGGGGTGAGTACCATAATTAATCATGAGTAAAATGAACATCATATTTCTATATAAATTTATTAATTTTCATGAATACACAATCATCATTGTTTAAAGACATAGTGTAAGATATAATTATGAAAGCAATTGCAATTACTAACTATAAGTCCTTAAAAAATCATCATAATGAAAGTATTCAATCTAAACATAAAATCAAGTCATGGAATACTATCATATAAGTATAAATCAAATATATCTTAAACTAACACATGCATGAAAATATGCCTAAAATAGTTCAAGACACATAATAGAAGGGCAAAACATGGGTGGGCACTACACATTTGTTGTGAAGATGAACAATTCAAAGCTATAGGTTTTGCCCTTTTTTTTACCTACAAAGGGGTAGAATGGAATATAACTATGGTGAACATTACCACAATTACCGAAAGAGAAAGATGTTCTTCATTGCCTAGTCAATTCTTTTGCATTTTACTCATTTTTCTTAAGTGAATACAATTCATACATATTTATATGGTGCATTAGTTGATATTGGAAACAAGTTTGAAGAACCAAAATAAGGTTAGTATTGAAGTATATGGCATTAAGATTTCTAGTCAAATGGATGGTACATGTTTTCCCTCTAATCAATTCCATGAAGTTAGGAAACATTTGAGACCACACCATGACTTTGATCACATTTTTTTACTCTATAGTACATCTAATTTGTTTTCCCTTGTCAATTAAATGATACACATTGCACATCAATGTTCATCTTCAATGTCTAAATGTGGTGGCTATTTTAATGATATCATCAAATCTCTTATTGCAACTCATATAAAAAAGAACATGTTTTATGCTACCTCCAAACACAAACTTAGAAGGCAGCTTGATGGTGTTCACTAAGAGTTGTAGGCCACCAATCCTATTGAGATGGAAATTCATGTAATTAGGGACCGACATCTAAAGAAGATATTTCCTTATAGTTTTTTTCATAAAGATATGTATTTAAAGCAAGGATCTTTTGTGCTACACCATTAAACTTGGTGGATGTGTAATATGAAGGTCTTTGAGTGATTTTATGTACTTCACTATGAGCTATAGAGTTAAGGGAAGTCAATATTATTATTCAATGATGGATATGTCATATCCATGGTGTACATTTTTAGTTGTGGTGGAGCAAGACCCACATCATTTTGTAAGAAACAAACATTGGGAATTAATTAATTAATATGATTTTTCTTGTCAAGTTAGTTTGTTATGCTACTTTGTTGAGTGTCTTAGTGAATATTTGTAATATATTTTTGTGGAAACATTAGATGTTGAATCTATAAGAAAAAAAAAGTAATTTTTTAAAATATGCTTTTAATAGGTTTGTTCAATAATGTCTTTGATAGACAATAATTGGATGTAGAAACAGAGTATCCCTCTAGAGACATTAGTTGAGATTAAAATAAATTATCTCTAATGACATGAAGTTACTTTTGTTTCCTATTGTCTTATAGCAACTATATCTTAAGACATATTTTAAGGCACTCAATTAAAGATGAGATGTGAGATGATACACAACTTTTTAACTGTTGCAAATGAAGACAATTGATAAAGGAGTTATCTTAAAAATTTCTTTATTCCTCCTATAGGTAGTAGTGTGTATCACATATATTAGATATTATTGTACTTACCATAGGCTAGATCTATTTTATTCACTTTACACAACTAATGAATTAGTTCTGCACATATGAACCAATTACAGTGAAGTATTCATATTTCATTTTAATATTTCTAAAGTTTCAATTTTTTTAAATCAATTAAATCTATTTAAAAAAATAGTTTATCTCAAATATAATTAGGTCAAATTATTTGGTCATATAGGACCCCTTTTTCAAAACTTTGTCATGGTGCATTTTTAATCATGACATTTTAGGAGATTATTTATAAATATAAATATGTAACATTGTAATTAAACATAATTGCATTCATTTATAAATATACATATATAGGTCCACTGTAATCAAACATAATTTCAATCATCTATAAATGTAAATATGTAAACATTGTAATGAAAATTAATTGCACCCATCTCTAAATATAAATCTGTATCAAATATAATTTTATTCATGTAAAAAAATTTAAAAGCATGATGTATTTGGTTTTTCCATAGATGTATTGAAAATTTGTGCTTCAAACATTTAAATTTATTAAATAAAATATAAGTTAAAACTCTAAATTTAGGGCAACAAAAATTTAAAATTATTTATTTTAATAGTTATGATTCTAATTAATTATAAATTTGTCTTAAAATGTGCTCAATTCATTAAATCAATATAATTAACTTCTAAAACATATATTTTGATAGCTACAAAACCTATTTTAACATTTCTATACAAAAACTACATAATTTCCAATAAAATATTCTACTTGCACAAATTAATTGATATAATTTTTTTTTCTAAAAACACACACACTAATAAAGATGGTTGGGTGATCAAAAGGGTGATTGAAGAAATTAGGCATTTGTTAACTATCTTGAAAATATATAACTTGCACCATATTTATAGGGAGGGCAACACAGTAGCAGATTCGATGGAAGCATTGGGTCTGAGTGTGCAAGGCTTATGTTGTTGGAGAGAAATTGGAGAGTTAGCAAATTTGGTAAAAATTTTAGTGAATAAAGACAATACCCATGATTGGGTCCACTTATATAGATTTTATGGCTTTAAGTGACAACTCAATGCTGAGTCAACTGATGGGGCTAGTTCACTATGGACAAATGGCAAGGAATGAGGAAAAGGGTACTTCCTATAATAAATTTGTCTGGTTCAAAAGGGAAAGT
Organism: Cupressus sempervirens; assembly: GCA_028749045.1. Taxonomy (NCBI): domain Eukaryota; kingdom Viridiplantae; phylum Streptophyta; class Pinopsida; order Cupressales; family Cupressaceae; genus Cupressus; species Cupressus sempervirens. Next base: position 535,580,092 of record CM053784.1, read on the forward strand.
AAATCAAAGTATGATTTGAGGGTATTTTTAAAGATTTTCTTTATTATAAATTTGTACTAGATGCCTAGTAATAATTCAAATTTCAAAAGGCTTTGACTTCTTGGAGATGATGAAAAAAAGTGGTATTGAGGAAATGATAGATGTCACATGATAAAAAGTCAAAGAAGTGACATGGTATTCATTATAGTAAAGGATTTTATTTGTACTTTTTGCAACTTACATTTTTGCATAAGTGTGACTATGTTTTTTAAATTTGCCTATAGTCTAGAGCTTGGAAAGGAGTGAGATTTGTGGTGAAAGTTTTTGCAATGGGGGAATATTTTTTGTGTATTGAATCTTCAATGATTGAGGATAGTTCTTATAAACCCCTAACCCGTTACATTCTTGGGGAGGATGATTGATCCCATTTATGGAGGCATTGAATGGTTTTGATGAGAGTTGTTCTCAACAATTTGTGAATTCTTGAGATGATAGAAAGGTGACGGTTAATGGAATTACATTTCAGGTTTCTAAGGAAATTATTTCATTGGTGACAAGGCTTGTAATGAAAGGGAGAAAATGTTAGAAGGTGACTAGGTATATGGATGAAGCTAGCCTTAACCGCTTCTTCTAGGAGGGTGAAGAACCCATTCGCCATCATGGAGGGTTTTTGCATGAAAAGGTTCTGGAGCCATGTAATGAAGTTTTCTTGGTGTTGATGAAATATCTGACCCTAGAATGGAGGTATGGTGTTTACTACTACTACCATTTCCCCTCCTAAATAATTTCTCCCATCATGATTATACTTATATTCCTTTCTTCCTATTGCATCAATTAGTTGATATTGAATATCATGTTAAGGAAAATATGAAAAAGGGGGTTAATTATACAATCCTCTACTAGGGGTTGATGTTCCATCTTTACCAATTCCATTTGGCCCTATTGCCCCCTATAATTGTGGAGGTTGATATCCCAACTCTTCATAACCCTCACCCCCACCATATACCTCTAAGAATTACCAGGCCTAAAGGCCCTACCCCTCAACCTTCACCAAGTGGGTCCCTTGAGGAGAGGAAGATTTTACCCCTAGTAAAAAGGTGAAAATGGAGAAAGGGAAAGAAAAGGAGTTGGAGGACTCAAAAGAAGAGGCTAAAGGTGGAAGGCGAAGGTTTAGAAGAATAGCAAAAACTAATTCCAAAAGGAAGATGAGGTTTGTTGCTTCATAGCAGGAGGATTCTAATTTTGAAGAGATGAACCACCTTGAAAAAAGAGTGAAATAGATGAACTATGGCTTGGGGAATGAGAAGGAGAAGGATGTGAAAATTTTAGACTCTTCTATGTCAAGCTTAGATGGTGAGGATAATGGGAGCAAAGAGATGACCCATGTCTCTACTTCTATTACCATGGGCAGAGTGAACCATATGCAGGACTAGCTCCTAAAAATGATGGAAAGAGCCCCCTCCCCTATGACGGTGTCCTCTCCAAATAGGGTGATACCTAAAGAAAAGATTATTTCTAACACCCTAGTTTTGTAGAATAATGACAAGGACATGGTGAAGGGTAAGTTAGGTGGTAAGCTAGAGGTTTCTAAGGAGACCCATAAGTTGGAGGCTAAAGAATTGAGAGAGAGGATGTAGGCTTTGGAGGAAAGGGTTAGATTTTTTTCTAAATTCACCATCAAGGTGACACATGCGATGGACACTACCCTACACCTGGTGAAGGATAACCAATAGGAGTACTTGACTCACAAGGATTCTAGAATGTTGTTTGATTTCCTGATAGCATATTGGGCCAACATCCTCCTTAAAGGGAAGGATGAGAAGAATCCAAATTATGACCTTCTCCTCTTTGTATTTTGTGTTTAATGGTTTGCTAGTTTAGGGACTTAGTCACTTTAAAGGTTATTCTGCCTTTGTTTAAAAATTCTTTCCTTTGAAGTAGAACTATTTTAGGAAATCTTAGTAGGATGGCTGGTTGATTTATTATTATGCTCCTTTGAATGATGTTTTTGTTTTGATAAGTAGTAGTAGGGGGTAATTTTGTTTGGTTAGTAATATATTGGTTGGAGGCCAACTTGTCTTTGTAAGAGCCCATTGTAGGGGTACCTTGAAACATAGGGTCCTCACCATTTTCAATTTTTTTGCGATTCGCTCCATGAGAGCCTTTGTAAGTAGAATAAGGGTCCGAGGATCTACGTGTGTTTTGGTAACAATAACTAGGGTATAGGAAGTCAATAAATGTCCTTAGAATCAAGGTATTCCTTTCCATAAAGAAATGAGTAACCTAGAGAATAGGGCTCTGGCCTAAAGAAGTCCCCCTAGCATGGAAAACATAAAGGATGGCCAAATTAGCAAGTAGGAGGTGAAAAAATTTGAAAACAAGAAAAATTGCAAAAGTTGCTATGCAAGAAATGTTGCAATTTTGCAAAAAAGTGTTGATTACCCTTGCAAACATGATGGAGGCTGATGAAAGATCTAAATATGAGGAGAAAGACCTAGGAGGACATATATATTCTTCTCAAACCCTAAAGTTGGCAAAAGTTACATGTTAGTGTATAGACTATATGCTATAGCATGAGTTTTTTATTGTAAAAAGACTATAATAGAGAGTGCAGAAGGTTTTTGAACATCATTTTGACTGCTATACCAGTTGGCATTGTAAATAGCTTTGTTTGGAACTTTTTTGTTTCGATAGGTTAGACTTGGTTGTGTCTTATTTCATTTTTTTGAAAATCTTTCTTTTCCAGCTAGTTTGTTGTCCTGTTTAAGGCAGTTGGTGTTCAAAGAGATGTAACTGACTACCCCATTGCAAAAATAGTATAACCTCTTGGGCATAGTGAGTGTACTTTATTTAATTCCTCTTGGAAAAATTAAGGGCCCTAAAAATCCATGAAGGCATTTTTAAGCTCTTGCCCTAGGCGGGCCAAAGCATGTGCAACTAGGGAATATTGAGTTTATAGAGCTTATTATTTGCAGGGTTGTCGAGATTTCTAGAAGAGTGAACATGAAGGTTTAAAGGGAGTAAGATAAGGTCCTTTGGGTAGAATTAAAAGGTGTTACCAATCCATTAAGGCACCTATCAACCTCAAACAATAGGTTGACCTTGAAAACCTTAAAAAACCCTTATATTCAACAAAGGTACTAGACACTAAAAAATGGTGCGCATCTATAGTTTCATCACATTTTCATATTAACTCATCCCATTTTCTCATTCCACTAATTTTGATCTCTTGGACAACTTTATTATATTTCAACATTGTTTGTCATCTTCATATCATCTTTCGCAACAATTTCAGATCATTTCAAAACCATTTCAACACCATCAAAAATCATAATAAATCAATTCAAAATCATATCAAATCAACCTTGAATCACCTTCTACCCAGAATCACCAAAATCAGTCTTAATCAACTTGAAACATGTTAGATACCTTAAATCAATCATCATCTATCCAATCCTAGGCATTTTTGTTGCTTTTAGTGCCTTGGAAACCTATCAATCTATCAAATTTTATCAATCTAACCTTAGTACTATCATGGCTCTTAGTGCTAGGTCAAACTGTTATTCACATAATCTAATGTTTGACTTTTTTGAGTCTCTTGGTGTCAAATCATGACATTATCAACCATTTTAATAACATTGACAACATCTGTCGATGTTATTATGATCAACCTTATCAACTAATTGCAATCCTATAGAATTTTACAATGTTAGTTAAATGTTGCATGTCCTTAATTAATCACATGTGCCCTTGCCATGCTATCAATTTTTATAAATCAATCAATTTGACCATGGATTTGGTCTACCTATCATCATCCTAGTCAATCTACATTATTGTCATATTTTCATCAAAGGATACTGTCACACCTATTTGATCAAATTGGCCAATCATCTACTAATTTTCTCTATAGGATTAAATAACCCATAATTTAATCCTATGTCATTTCACTATTTATTCCTCCTAACTAACATCCTCAATTAATTAATTGATCCATCATTTTCAAACCATGGAAATTCACAATTTCTTAAGTCTTTTTCCACCATTAGTTCCATTTTTACTAATTTTTATTTGTGTGGATGTATGGATTTTTAATTCACATATTCCACATAATATTGACATCATCATGACACATGGGCATGACACATCATTGATTCTCCATTTACACTAGGATATGATATGTCATAATCAATATATTCTTATTTCTTATGCATAACTATATTTGGCTTCCATTGTCATAGATTCTTGGCTTTAAGTGGATTTGAGGTGTCACATGATGCATCATAGATCCTCTTCCATTTTCAGTCATGTTTGACTTCCAAGTGTTATACAATCCTACATTTGGCATCTTGTGTCATATGTGTCATGGATTCTCAAAGGAATCTCTTGCCAAGTTGCATATCCAAGGTGACAAGTCCAATGCTCTCACCTTGCGGGTTGATTATAAATTGAGCATTCTTCCTCTCATTTATGGTCCTAGGTTTCTAAGCCTTATGTCTTTTTCTCTCTCAATCTTAAATCAATTATTCTACTATTCTCATAGCCTTATCATTGTCATAGAATTTTTCTTCCTAATTGTGTGCACTATAGGAAATTGGAGCTACATCACATGGAGAAGAAAGAACATGAGAGCTAAAAATGCAAGAGGGGATTTTAACTTTGTGTTGTTTCCTTTTTTTTATTTGGATTTCATGGTATACTAGAGGGTATTAATGTATTTTTATTGAGTTTGTGATTTTCTCATAGTATGTTATATATTAGCCTGTTTTCTAGTCCTATAGTACTATACACCACTTTTGAGGTTTAAAACCTTGAAAATTTGAAAGTACTCATGATATTAATAGGGGTCTATGAAGATAGTTTGGAATTCTTAGTTGAGAAAATTTGAGGAAATCCCTAATTTCTAGGAATAAGAGGGCTAATTGGGGCTCTTTCTTGTAGTCCTATTTTGAAAGGAAAATGTGAAGTCAATAAGAAGTTCAACCATAGTGAGTTAATTTTGAATAAAAAAGAAGTGTATTTCAAGGTCTTACATCTCCTCCATGACCTTGAAAGTTGGGTGTGAAGAATGGTTAAAAATACCCAATTTAGTTGGAAGACATTGAGCACCCTCCATCTAGTGTGAGAACCTGGCAGATGGCAAGAAGTGAAGAGTGATCAAGATAGTGGAGTGGGATTTAGGATTGGGGGATCTTTGCTAAAAAGGGATCCTATAGGTCCATTTGGTGATCTAGTAAGACACCTTAGGTCTCAAAGGTAGACTAGAAACATAAAATTTTGATTAGGTCATCCCCACTCTCCCTATCAAGTTTCATTAGAGCCTTATTAAAAGGTGTGGGAAAAGAAAGTGCAAAGCAAGGTGAATGTTTTTACCTATTGAATCCAATGGTTCTAACAAGATGGTGACCAACGATGAATTGGCTAAGAAGGTAGAAGAACAAGAGAAGAAGGTAGAAGAGGAAGAAGAAGACAACAAGTCTTTGAGAGAAAGATTGGCACATCTTGAACAGTTGTTAAGTGAAGTCCAAGACATAGCAGATAAAGTCAAGGACAAGATGGAGCAAAAAGAAGATCAAGAAGCCAAAGAGAAAGAGATTAAGTTAGAGGAAGAAGCCCCAATACCAGACCCTATTATAACAGAGGAGCCTTTCTTGAAGGCACTAAAAGAAATGAATGGTAAAGCCTTGGAAGGCATCCCTTTATTCAGTGGTAAGATGGATCCAGACCTCATCACATAATGGATTGAAGGAATGGAGAACCATTCTAAATGTGATGGTGTTTTTGATGCTCAAAAATTCAAGGTGGAAAACTCAAGGTTAAGAGGTACTACTCTAACCTGGTGGAAGTTTTTTCAAATAGAGAGGGAAATAGAAGGGATAAGGCACATTATCACTTGGAGAGGAATGGTGGCTAAAATTAGGCAAGCTTATATTCCTAAAGATTATGAGATCTAGTTGCATAGGAGAAGACAAAATCTTAGGCAAAATGATATGGATGAGCACTCTTACACTGAAGAGTTCCAAAAAGTATGCTTATGATCCAAGGTAGTAGAAGATGAAAGCATTAGATTGGCAAGGTATATGAATGGGCTCAAGTGGTCCATCCAAGAAGACATGAGTCTTCTCACTCCTAAAATAGTCCATGAATGCTACCAAATTGCTCTAAATGTAGAAGAGAAAGGGAAAAGAGAGCAAGATCATACCTTAAAGAATAGAGGAAGAGGTAGGGATAATAGAGGACACAGGGGAAGCTATGGAGGTATAAGCAATGATAGTAGATCCCAAGGTGAGTCCAAACCAACTAAAAAAAGTGGAGAAACTAGTTAGAGAGGTGGTTCAAGTAGAGGTAGAGGAAGAGGTAGGTCACCAAGAGGAAGGGGACCATCCTACTTTTCTACAATGAAGAGTTACCACTATCAACAACTTGGACACCCTACCTATAGGTGTCCTAAAAGGGATAAACAACACAAGGAGAAAAGAAGATAGCATGCATCCATGAAGATGCTTTGAGTGTGAAGTCACCTGATATCCAATTGAATTTTGAAAGTGGTGAGAACTTAATGATAAAGAGGATCCTAATTAAAGAACCAATCAAAGGAGAGCCAAGCAAAGAAGATCACTCTTTAGGGTGAGATGTAATATTTGGGGAAGGTTTGAAAATTTATCATAGACTCAGGGTCTACTGATAACATAATTTCAAAGGTGGCCATAGCTAAACTCAAGATTCTTAAAATGCTTCATAGCACTCCCTACAAGGTCACCTGCCTAAATAAGGAGCAACATGTTTTGGTGAATAAGCAACCATGGTTTGAGTTCACCATAGGAGAACATAAAGACAATATTATATGTGATGTTTTACCCATGGATTTCTATCACCTATTATTAGGTAGACCATGGCATTTTGAAAAAAAATCCATACACAATGGTGAGTTCAACTCATACACCTTTAAGAAGGATGGAGTAAATTATGAAATTCAGTCCTTACTTGAATCAAATAACCAAGGGAGTGGACCTAATGTGTTGATTTTGAAGGGGAAAGAGTTCATGAAAACTCTTGACAAGGGAGGAGTGGGTAATGCTATTGTGGTGAAACCAAAGGAGGAAAGAGAGACTAAGATGGAGGACATACCTCATGAGGTGCAATAGATTTAAGATGAATTCAAAAGTATTATATCAAGTGGAACACCTACAGTCTTACCATCTCAAAGAGAAATCAATCATCAAATAGACTTGGTTCCAGGGTTATCTCTTTTAAACAAGGAACCTTACAAGCTAACTCCTGAATAGAATAGGGAAGTTGCAAAGAAAGTACAAGAGTTGATGGATCAAGGGTTGATAACGAAGAGCATCTACCCATGTGTTGTGCCTACTATTTTGGCACCTAAAAAAGGAGGAGTATGGAGATTATGCATAGACTCTAGAATCATAAACAAGATCACAATCCGATATAGATTTCCCATACCTAGGATTGAGGACTTAATGGATTGCTTAGGAGGGGCTAAGTACTACACCAAGATAGAACTTAAAAGTGACTATCATTAGATAAGAATAAAAGAGGGAGATGAGTGGAAAATATCTTTTAAAACCATTGAAGGACTCTATGAATGGCTAGTCATGCCATTTGGCCTCTCCATTGCTCCAAGTACATTCATGGGGCTCATGAATGAGGTGTTGAAAAAATCCATAGGTAATTTTGTGGTATTTTACTTAGATAATATATTAATTTTCAGCATTAGTAAAAAGGAACACCTAGAACATATTAGAATTATATTGTATAAGTTCAAAGAAGAACACCTAAGCATCAATCTAGACAAGTGTGATTTCATGGAGTAGGAACTAGTCTATTTAGGCTTTGTTCCATCTCAAGAAGATCTTATAATGGATGAAAACAAATTTGTAGAAATTTGGGAAACTCCCAAAAATGCTAGTGAAGTGAGGTGTTTCCATGGCCTAGCTCAATACTATAGAAAGTTCATCAGCAACTTTAGTGAGATATGTTCTCCCATGATGGATACTATCAAGGGTGGAATGAAAACCAATTTTGTGCAGACACCAACAACAAACAAGGGATTTGAGACATTGAAGAAAGAGGTAGCTACCAAGCCTATCTTAAGGTTACCTAATTTTAATGAACCTTTTGTTTTAGAATGTGATGCTAGTAATATAGCAGTGGGAGGAGTCTTAAGTCAAAGAAATAGACCAGTCGCTTTCTTTAGTGAAAATATAAATTTAGCACAAAAAAATACTCTTCCTATGATTTGGAACTCTATCCACTTGTTCAACTCCTTAAAAAATGGATGTATTACCTCTTGCCCAAAGAGTTTGTAGTGTTCACTAATAAACAAGCTTTGAGTTTCCTCAACTCCCAAGAAAAATTAAGCCATAGACATGTCAAGTGGGTGGAGTATCTAAAATCTTATAGTTTCAACATAAAACAAAAGAAGGGGCAACTGAATAAAGTAGTAGATGATTTGAATAGAAGGCTGCTCACTGTTCAAGAAATCCACGTAAGAAGCACAAGGTTGGATAATTTCAAAGAACTCTATCAAACTGATGGAGATTTTGCAGCAGCATACAAGGTGTGTCAAGAGCACCTAAATCACCTTCATGGTGAGTTTTTAGACTATACATTGCATAATGGGCTACTCTTTAAAGGATGGCAGTTATGTGTGCCAAAAGGATCCATGAGGGAGAACCTCATTCAAGAAAAACATAATGGGAGTTTGAGTGGCCATTTTGGTTTGAATAAGACCTTGGAATTGGTTCAAAGGTACTACTATTGGCCTAAAATTCAAAGAGATTTCAAAGCTTATGTTGAGCAATGCATCATATGTTAAAGAGCAAGGGGGACTTCTACAAATGCAAGACTTTATTAGCCTCTCCCAATACCAAGTAGACCATGGGAATATGTAAGTATGGATTTTTTGGTTGGTTTACCTAGAAAAAAGAGTGGTTTTGATAGCATCTATGTAGTAGTGAAAAGATTTAGCAAAATGAGTTATTTTATTCCATGTAAGGTCACCCATGATGCAAATCATATTGCTTACTTATTTTTCAAGGAAATTGTGAGGATTCATGGTTTGCCAACCAACATTGTATCCTATAGGGATAGAAAATTTATGGGACATTTTGGAAGTCCTAATAGAAAAGACTAGGTACCAATCTATCGTATAGTTCAACCTACCATCCTCAAACTAATGGTTAAACTGAAGTGGTCAACAAAACACTTGGAAACTTGTTAAGATGCTTAACCAAGGAGTATGGTTTGACATGGGATTTAGTCCTTCACCAAATAGAGTTTTCTTATAATGACAACATTAATAGAACTACATGAAAGAGTCCCTTTATAATTGTATATGGGATACATCCTAGGGGTGTATGTGAATTGAGAAACCTAGATGATCAAGTACCTAATAGTGGTTATTCTGAAGATTTTTTTCAATCCATGAAGTGCATGAGTAAGTAAAATAGTCCCTCATTGACAACACAAAGATGATCATGGAAAAAGCTTATTTTAAGAAGAGAGAAGTACAATTTGGTGTAGGGAACTTGGTCATGGTTCACCTAAACAAAGCAAGAATGGAAAAGGAAACCTCAACAAAGTTGCAGATGAGAAGACTTGGACCATGTCCTATACTTGCCAAATATGGGCAGAATTCTTACAAGGTTGGGTTGCTAGATGATCTAGCCATTTCCCCCATATTCAATGTAGCAAACTTACTAAGTATAAAGGACCTCTTACTTAGGTGGATCAACATGTGGAGGAATCTTAGAAGGATGCTTAAACAACAGCTTTGCCCCTTAAGCCCAAGCTTCAAGTATAGAGGATATTGGACTCTTGGATTCATACCAAAACAATACATGGCACTTACAAAGAACATCTTGTCAAATGGCAATGAAAACTAGACTCAAAGGCTACACAGATCCCTAAGAATCAGTTCAAGCTTCAAGATATAGATCTCTACCCTTTGTCTCCAAAGGGTACTTAGCTTCTTTGCTGGGGAGTATGGTGCAAGGGCATCTTGAAACATAGGGCCCTAACCATTTTAATTTTTTTTTGATGTGTTCCAAGAGAACATTTGTTAGTAGAATAAAGGTCTAAAAACCTAGGTGTGTTTTGGCAACAATAACTCGGGTGTAGGAAGTTATTAAGTACCCTTAGAATTAAGGCATTCCTTTCCATAAAGAAATAAGTAACCTAGAGAATAGGCCTCTATCCTAGGGAAGGGTCCCTAGCATGGAAAAGATAAGGGATGGCCAAACTAGCAAGTAGGGGGTGTTAAAAGTTGAAAACAAGAAAAATTGCAAAAGTTGCTATGCAAGAAATGTTGCAATTTTACAAAAAAACTGTTGATTACCCTTCCAACCATGATGGAGGCTGATTAAATCTCTAAATATGAGGGAGAAAGACCTAGGATGACATATACATGCTTATCAAATCCTAAAGTTGGTAGAAGTTACATGTTAGTGTATGGACTGTATGTTGTAACATGAGTTTGTAATTGTAAAAAGATTAAAAAATAGAGTGTGGAAGGTTTTTGAAGATTGTTTTGAGTGTTGTACCAGTTAGCATTGTAGATAGATTTTCTTAAAACATTTTTTTTTTCAATAGGTTAGACTTGGTTGTGTTTTATTTCATTGTTTTGAAAATCTTTCTTTTCCAATCAATTTACTGTCCTATTCAAGGCAGTTGGTGTTCAAAGAGATGTAACTCACTACCCCACCATAGAAATAGTACAAACTCTTGGTTATATATGGGAGTGTACTCTATTTACTTCCTCTTAGAAAAATTAAGGGCCCTAAAAATCCATGAAGGCATTTTTAAGCTCTTTCCCTAGGCAAGCCAGAACATGCCTAGTTAGGGAATATTGAGTTTATAGAGCTTATTGTTTGCAAGGCTGTGGAGATTTATAGAAGAGTGAAAATGGAGATTGAAAGGGAGTAAGAGAAAGTCATTTGGGTAGAAGGAAAAGGTTCTACCAATCCATCAAGGCACCTAGAAAACCCAAACAACAGGTTGACCTTGAAAACCGTAAAAACCCTCATATTCAACAAAGGTATTGTATGACAATTTTGAGGTTTAAAACCTTGAAAATATGAAAGTAATAATGATATGAATAGGGGTTATGAAAATAGTTTAGAATTATTAGTGGATAAAATTTGAGGAAATCCCTTTCTAGGAACAAGAGGGCTAATTGGGGCTCTTTCTTGTAGCCCTGTTTTGAAAGGAAAGTGTGAAATTGATAAGAAGTGCAACCATAGTGAGTTAATTTGGAGTACAAAAGAAGTGTATTGCAAGGTATTACATCTCCTCCATGATCCTGCAAGTTGGGTGTGAAGAATGGTTTAAAAGACTTAGTTCAGTTGGAAGACTTTGAGTACCCTCCATCTAGTGTGTGAGCTTGACAGATGGCAAGAAGTGAAGATTGATCAATATAGTGGAGTGAGGTTTAGGATTGGGGGATCTTTTCTGAAAGGGGATCCTATAGGTCCATTTGGTGATCTAGTAAGACACCTTAGGTCTCAGAGGCAAACTAGAAGCATGAACTTGTGATTAGTTCATCCCTATTCTCCCTATCAGGGCAATCTCCCTTGTTTTGGCTGCTTTATTATTCAAAAACAAAAATATAACTTGACACAAACAATTTCAAATTATTTATTTTAATAATCTTAAAATTTATTCTAACAACTTATTAATGAATCTCAAAAGCCTATTTCTATACAATAAAATAAAATTAAAATTATGTTATAAATAATTTTTTTAACTCTCATGACAAGTACATGCCACACACTTGTTGAGATATTATGTTGGTTAGTATTTCTAATTTCTAGTATTGAAAATTCCAATTGAACTATCATTATAGTTAATGTTTTATATTTTTATAATTATCGAGGAAGACATTTCTTGAGTTATCATTTTGGTTTTTATTATTTTAGATATCTAGTGAACAATTGTTATAGTTAATTATTCTCAATTTAATTTCAAATATATTTTATTATTCTCTATAATTTTTTTATGATTAATTATTTTATTAAACTATCATTCTTATTAGTAGTTAAGTTTCTACCAAAAATTTAAAATAACTATTGATTATTTTTTGAAAAATAAAGTTTTAAATAAAATTATTAAATTGGAATATAACATTTAACATATTTCTTAATTAAATTTTTATAAAATATAAAATATTATAGCTATTTGTAATTATAAAATTATACAAAATATACATACAATAGTTAATTCTAATTTCTGTATATTATTATTTTATCACATTTTGAACAATGTATTAGATTGTACACATGTATTTATACAACTGCATGCATGCACTTATATATGCATATATTATACTGGCTATACATGTATTATATTTTATATAATATATATAAAGAAAGCTGAGAGATATCCAGACTTTTAATTTTTAAATGTAATCATTTTAAAATATAAATTAAAGCCTCAATATCCCTAGACTTTCTTTATATATTATACAATATATGTATAGCTAGTAGCATCACAAGGAGAAAGTCCTGAGAATAAAATCCCAATTTGACTTTGTATTCATGTCTAGATTATATTTAAAATTTGATTTTTATAAGATTACACATGGAACCAAACTTGGGGGTTTAGATTTAAAGTACCAATCTAATATATGGGTTAGGGTTCCGTACGGTATAATATTTAGTTAAGTTTAGGGTTCTTGTTCAAATTTATTTATTATTTGACTAGTTTTGGAACTTAGGGTTAGTGTTCAATTTTTAAAGTGTATATAATTTCATTCTCGATCCCCATCTTAAAGTTCTATCTCATCTCTCTCCCTCTCCCCTTGCCTCCTCCTCCCCTTCTTTACTTGCTCTCACCACACATTAATGTAATTTCCATCTATCTTTTCCACTAATAATTCTCTTTTACTACATCTTAATTATCATATTTATCTCTATATATATCATCTTTTTCCTTCTCTCACCCTCACTATCACTTCTCTATAATCTCTCTCTCTCTCTCTCTCTCTCTCTCTCTCTCTCTCTCTCTCTCTCTCTCTCTCTCTCTCTCTCTCTCTCACTCATTCTATTTCTATCTCTCCTTAATTAGTTCTCTTTCAGTCTCTTCACTCACTTTTCTCACTATATCATTCCCCTATTAATTCTCTATGTCTACCCCTTGTATCTCACCCTCTTCCACTTATCTCCCACACATATCTCCTCAAAATTATTATATCTATTGCTCATATATCCCATGAAAATTACCACCTCTCTCTCTCTCTCTCACAAATCAATTTTTGGTATTCTATTTCCTAATTATTATCTTTCTCTATCAACATTGTCTCTTTCACCGTGCTCTTAAACCTTAAATTCTCCATAATTACCTTATATATATATATCTTACATTTATTCATCAATCCTCTCTCTCTTCCCTTACCAACATATTTATCTATCATGATTCTTAATGTTCCTCCTAAATCTATATCTCATCTCACTCTCTCTCTTCCCCCTATTACTTTCTCTTTCTCACTTTTTTCCTTTCTCTTCCATTTCTCCATCTCTTCCTCCTAATTAAAATATCTTTACCTAATGTCAGTCACCTATATCTCTTCCCAACATCAATTTCTTTATTCATTATGATCCTTAAACAACCTCCTCCTAAATATATATGCCATCTCTCTCCCTCGCCTCTTTTTATCTCTCTTTCTCATCTCCTCCTTCTACCCATTATCACTTTCTCCCCTTATCTCATCATATGTTCTTCCCAATTATAATCAATGTCTACTTCATCTCTATATATCTCTCCTCCCCTCACCCATCCTTTATCACCGTATCCTTTTATTCCATTACCTAATTATTTTACTCATCTCTCTCTCTCTCTCTCTTAGTTTTTTTCTTAAATATTCTATTTATCTATCAACATTATCTTTCTATACCACCCTTTGACATTTAATTCCCCATAAACACCCTCTATATAAACCTTATGTCTCTCTTAAACATCCCTCTCTCTTTCCCCATAAACATCTCTATCTATTTTCATCCCTACTTTTCCTCTTTAGGATTTGTGCCATCTTACTCTCTCTTCGCACTCTACTTTACTTTTATTGATTTTAAAATTTCTATTCTCTCTCATCCTATCTTCCTCCTAAATTAAATATATCTCTAGCTTGTGTCTACGAATCTCTCTCTCTCTCTCTCTACCCTCCCTCTCTCTAATGCCTAATTACTAAAATTCTATAGTTTCTCTCTCCCTCAACCCTTCATCTCTCTTCCTCATATATTTCCTCTCTCCCTTATTTCCTTCATGCCAATTATTTTCCATAAATTCACCGTAATTACCACCAATCAATACCTTATCACACTCAATCTCTCTCCTCTCCTCTTCCTTCCTCCATCACCATTTATTTCTATTACAACCCATACTTATTCTACTCATTACCATATTTTATCTATTGCCTCCCCCATCTCACCTTAACATCCCTATAATCTCTCTCTCCCTCTCCCCCCCCCCCACAATACCTAATTATTCTCATGGCTAAAGTCTATGGTTTTTTTCTCCCTCAACCCTTCATCTCTCTTCCTCATCTATTTCGTCTCTCCCTTATTTCCTTTGCCCCCTTATCTTTCCTTAAATTCAGCCTAATTACCATCAATCAATACCTTATTACACTCTATCTCTTTCCTCTCCCCTTCCTTCCTCCATCACTATTTATTTCTATTTTAACCCCTAATTATTCTACTTGTTATCATATTTTATCTATTGCCTCTCACATCTCACCATAACATTCCTATAATCTCTCTCTCCCTCCACACACACAAAAACATCTCTTTTTGTTCCATGTCAAAATTATGATCTATCTCTATCTCAAACCAACTATTACCATCAATCCCCTATAATTACCACATATATATATCTTATGGCTCACCTCCCTCTCACTTACAGACTAATGTCTCTATATAATTTAATCCCTAATTCTAAAAATCTATTTCATCTTTCTCCCTATCCCTCTTCTCTCTACTTCATCTTTTCCCACTCTTACTTCTCTTCTTCTTCTTTTTTCCAACCTCTCTCTCTCTCTCTCTCTCTCTCTCTCTCTCTCTCTCTCTCTCTCTCTCTCTCTCTCTCTCTCTCTCTCTCTCTCTCTCTCTCTCTCTCTCTCTCTAAACACACACACACACACACACACAAATGTCTCTTTTTGTTCAATGTCAAAATTATTCTCTCTCTCTCTCTCTCTCTCTCTCTAAGCCCCTATTAGCATCAATTCCCTATAACTACCATCTATCTATATCATATGTCTCACCTCTCTCTCATTTACCCATCAACATATTTGTCTATTAATCCCTAATTTCCCTCATTCAAAAAATCTATCTCATCTTTTTCCCCTCTTATTTCTTCCTAATAATCTTCAACCTAAAGATATATCTCACTTCTCTTTCTCTCCACCTCTCTTTGCTTCATATCTCCCCTCTCCTCCTTCAATTCTCCACCATCTCACCATATATTCAACATCTCTTTTTATTATAGAATACCTAATAATCTTCATCCTAAAGATATATCTCACTTCTCTTTCTCTCCACCTCTCTTTGCTTCATATCTCCCCTCTCCTCCTTCAATTCTCCACCATCTCACCATATATTCACACTTATTATAATATAAACCCCCTCATCTCCCTATATACTCCCACTCATCTCCCTTTCTATCTTTCTCCTCATTCCTTCCTTTAGGTCCATAACTATCTTACTCTCTCTATTGCTCTCTATTTCCCTCCTATAATTACTCTATTCTATTCTCTTTCCCTCCTTCTCACACCATCTCATCCATAAAATATTATCCTCCATGTCAACCTCACCCTCTAATTTTCTTCTCTATCTCACATATACTACACAAAATTATCATAGATTTTCTATAGAAAGCATCTATAATCTTCGTGGTTCTAGATACCACATAAGATATTTTTAATAGATAAATCTATAGGATTTAAAAAAAATAAAATGATGGACTCCATGTGTACTAAGAAGAAAGTTATTAGAGGTGGTTTGGAGAGTCCTCTATTCCAATAAAATGCCATGGATTCATAAGGGTAATCCAACCTACAAGATACCTTCATCTAACAAGTACTTAAAAATATTGATTAATTATTAAATATATTTGACATAATTGATTTTTTTTTACTTTTAATATTGTTATTAGAAATATTTAGTTTTTTTCAGCCAAATCATTGATAAATTGATGATACTTAATGGATATGCATATAAATATTATTGAGAGTTTTAAAAAATATTTAAAATTTATAGTGAATAGATCAGTTGGGATTTTTTTGAAACTAATATGTTGAGTAAATGGTGATATAAATTTTATATTAGGCCTACATATTATTTTCATAGTTGATTCTAGAGCATGATTCAAGAGGAAAAGTTGTAGATCTAAAAGTTTTTCCTTTATGCAATAACCAATATATGTATGCACTTTAAATGAATTACTATCATGTTACATATAGTTTAGGTTTATCTAATGCTTATATCTCTTCTAATTTAATTTCTCTTTCTTTTGAATTGAATTTCAAATTTTATAAAATTTAATATAAAAAAATTAGGACTTCAACATTATTATTTCATATAATTAAATTAATGATTTAAGATGTAAATATTTATAATATAAAAAATATGAATCATAAAATAGTAATAACATTAATGATAAAATTGTAAAATGGAGAGGTTGAAGGAAAAGCTAATGATTCTATTCCTGATCTCCAAGCTGAACCCCGGGACCTCCAGGTTGTAGTGGAAGCACTGGAAGGAGAAGGGAAAGAGACAACTGAGGACAAAACCAACCCTTCCAAAATGAAGGAAACCAAGGATAATCTCGAAGAGGCAAGTGTTATGGAGTCTCAAATCCTTGAGAGTTCTGAGGAGGTTGATTTGAACCTTTCCTCTATCCTAGACTCTATGGAGGAACAAATGGAAGGGGAACCATTATCTCAAAACTCCACACACCCGGTTAGTAGGGAACCCCCTATAATAGTGAATAGAATCTTAGAATGGTTGTCTGCTTCAACATCGAAACAACTGGCCAGGTTAGATGCTTTATTTGATTTATGTAAAGAAGAAGAAGAGCCACCCTGGACAGAAGTCAGAAGAAGAAAGAAGAAGAATAGACGGGACCCCTCTCCTACCTCTCCTACTTCAACTAGAAGCAAGGCCAAGGCAGATCTTGGTCATAAAACCAACCCGGTGGGAAGGAAAAATAAGAATGAAATTAGGAAGGAGGAAGCAAGAAGAAACATCATGGATGGAATGCAGTGCACCATCCAAGAAGCCTACCCATCAATTAAAGCGTGAAGATCCTCTCATGGAATATTCATGGACTCAATGGAATCCACAAGCAAGAAGTTGTAAGGAATATGATAAGGGATCAAAGGCTTGATATATTTCTTATTCAGGAAATTAAAATAAAGAAAGAAAATATGGAAAATATTAGATTCAACAACAACATGAATGGAATTGCCTCAAACTTAGAAGGTGCATCTGGAGGGCTGCTGCTATTATTCAATAATAGACATTTCAATATTGTGCCTGAGTATAATGAGGATAAAATCCTCTTCTATAGAGTTCAACATTTGAAAACTAATGATTTCTGGTTTTTAGTGAACATTTATGCTCCCAACAACAAGAGAGATAGAAAAAATTGCTGGGTCAAAGTTGGAAAGTTGGTGCAAGCCAGTGATATTAAGAAAGGCATTATCCTGGGAGACTTCAACTCTCTACTAGAGGACAATGAGAATATGGGAGGATTGCCCCCAGATTGGGAAAGTAAGCAAGATCTTTCCAATTTCATTAATGACTTAGCCCTAATGGATTTGGAGCTCTCAGGGGGTACCTTTACCTAGTCTAACAAGAGAGCTGGTCAGGACTGCATTCAGGTAAGATTGGACAGAGCTTTAATCTCCCTGGATTGGTTGCACTCTTTTAGCTATCGATTATCTCTACTTCCTAGAGTTGGTTCTGACCACTCCCCCATTTCTCTTTCGATGTTCCCTCTTGAGCCCAGGAGAAATTTCCCTTTTAGGTTCAATAAAATGTGGACTACTCACCCTAACCTATTGGAAAATGTCAAAAGATGGTGGGGGATTGGTGTTGATGGCTCAGCCATGTTCAGAGTCACCAAAAAGCTCAAAAATGTGAAGAGGATGGTTAAAATTTGGAACAAGTATGATTTTGGCCATATTTTCCATGACAAGGAGGAGTTGTCAGACAATCTATCTATTATCCAAGATAGTATATAGAAGGAAGGATATAATGAGAGTAACAAGGAGACTGAGTTGTTGATCTTGTCTGATCATCATAACATCATCAACAGGGAGGAAAAATTTTGGAGGAAAAAATCTCAAATCTCATGGCTTAAGGATGGAGATAAAAACATGAAGTTCTTTCATCTCTCCACCCTAAAACATAGGGCTAACAACAGGATCTCTGGAATCAGGAAGGGGTAGGTGTTGTTGTCTGAAGATCCAGACATCTTGACTGAAGCAGTCTCCTTCTTCTCTTCTTTTCTCTCCGAGGGACCCCTACTTTCCAAGGTGGACAAGGAGGATATCATCTCTTGTATTCCTCAGATTATTCAACCCCACCATAATAAACTTCTCTATGATATTCCTAATGCTTTGGAAGTTAGAGAGGCCCTTTTCTCCCTACTTGGTGACAATTCACCTAGTCTGGATGGGTTTCCAACCTTTTTCTTCCAAATGTACTAGCCGGTGGTTATGGGGGATGTGGTTAAGGTAGTTCAGGAGTTCTTCAAAGCTAGAAGTATTCTTAAGGAGATTAATTCTACCCTCGTGGTTCTCACCCCTAAATCCCCAGGGGCTGACTCTTTCAACAAGTTCAGGCCCATCAATTTGTGCAACTCTTTCTACAAGATCATCTCTAATGTTCTCACTTCTAGAATGCTTAAAATCCTGCATCTGATCATTTTGCAACAACAATTGAGTTTTGTTCCTGGGAGACAAATCTTGGACTCAGTGCTGATGGTTCATGAGGTTATTCATTCTTTAGAAGCTTCCAAGCAAGAAGGTGTGTTGCTCAAACTGGATCTTTCAAAAGCCTATGATCGGGTGGACTAGTCCTTTCTTGGGAAGGTCCTTCAGGCCTTTGGTTTTGACAATAAAGTGTGTAAACTCATTTCTCAATTGGTGTCTACCTCCTCTCTTGCTATTCTGATTAATGGAGCCCCCTCTGATTTCTTTAAACCTTCTAGAGGTCTCAGGCAAGGAGACCCCCTATCACCTATCCTCTTCATTATTTTAGCTGAATGCATTAGGAGGCTTATTGAACGTAAAAATTATGATGGAAGTCTTAAAGGGATTAAGCCTTGTTTTAGAAATATCCCCTTCACTCACCAACAATTTGTGGATGACACTATAATGGGGGGGGAAGCTTCTGTGAAAGAAGCTAAGACTATGAAAGAGGTTCTTGATACTTACTCCAGAGGGACTAGTCAGCTGATTAACTGGAACAAAAGCTCAACCTTCTTTGTTAACACCCCTGAAGTCAGACAAAGGAAAATTTCTAGAATCCTTGTTTTTGGGGTGGGCTCTCTCCCTTCATCCTATCTAGGGCTCCCCTTGGGCTCCTCTCCCCTTGACTCTTTCTGGAATGATATTCTAGACAGATTTAACAAGAAGATGGTTGGATGGAAAGGTGCCTCTCTCAGCCAGGCTGGGAAATGTTTACTGGTAAAATCCACTCTTCAAAACCTTCCCACTTATGCTCTAAGCCTTTTTGGAATTCCTGTGAAATTTGCAGAGAAAATAGAGAAAATCCAAAGAGACTTTCTATGGACCGGACTTGAAGGAAAGAAAAGGTACCCTCTTGTTGCCTGGTAGAAGGTCTGCCTCCCCAAGAGGTATGGTGGTCTAGGCATCATAAAGCTTACCCATCTCAATAAGGTGCTTCTTGCAAAAAAAATTTGGTGAATCTTCAATAACACTGGTGAATGGAGAGACATTCTGGAAAATAAATACCTTAGAAGACCCTCTCTTCATTTTACTTTATTCAATGAGGACATCCCTAAAGGGTCAACTATTTGGAATGGAATCCTGAAGGCTAGGGACTTGGCTAAGGCAAGGGTCTCTTGGAAACTAGGCAATGGGGAGGATATTCAGTTTTAGTCTGACAGGTGGTTATGTCAAGACCCACTTTCTAGCAACCCAATTTTTGAGAGATGGGTGCAAGAATGCACAGAACTATATGGGTTTAAAGTAAGCAATTATAGGGTTGGTCAGGAATGGAGAGATCTTTCCCTCATTTTTGAGGACTTGAAACCAATAATGACTATGCTTAATGCTTTGATCCCTAGTAATAATAAGGATGAGCTAGTCTAGAGGGATAATCCCAATGGAAGTTATTCTGTTGCTTCTGGCTACAGCTCTCTCTGGGGTTTAAAGGAGAAACCCCCTTGGGAAGATGCTTGGCTCACAGGCCTCACTCCTAAGATCAACATATTTTATTGGCTGGCCCTTCAAAAGAAAATCCTAACACAAGATAATCTCATGAAGAGATGCCATGTTATGCCCAGTAGATGCCTGCTCTATAAAAACCAGTCTGAGTCAGGAAATCATATCTTCATTCAATGTGACTTTGCTAGGTAGGTGTGGAATTCTCTTAATCAGGAAATGGAGATTCTCTAGTGTGGGCCAGATAATCTTATTGACTTTTTCAGTCATTGGAAAAGCCTCTATAAAATTGCAGGCTGGCAGGATAATTATGCCTAGTTTTTGCCTCACTTCTGCTAGAGCATCTGGAAGGAAAGGAAAAATAGAATTTTTAGGGACAGAGAGGATCCGACAATAATTTTGGGAAGGAAGATTTTGAAAAACATAAAAGAAAACCTTCAAGTGATGAAGGAGGAAGAAATTGATATAGAGGACAAGAAGACGGTTAAAGAAAAAGACAGGGATCCCAAAAGACAGGATGCCAGATGGATTCTACTTCCGAAAGGATGGTCAAAGCCAACTTTGATGGTGCTTCTAATGACAACCCTGGCCCCTCTAGAAGTGGTGGAATTATAAGAAACAATTTTGGGGAGGGGATTGTAGTTTTTGCTCTCCCGCTTGGAACCTAGACCAACCATTTGATTGAAGCCATAGCTGCGTGCAGTGTGGTAAAGCTTCCTTTTGAAGCTGGCATTTCCAAACTTTGGCTTAAAAGGGACTCCAAAAAAATAATTAACAATATTAATGGTATCTCCCCTCCCTCGTGGTCGATTGCAAATATAATTGATGAGACACATGCAACCCTCACAAAATTTGAGAAGGTCCACGTCACTCATGCATTTAGAGAGGCAAACCCAATTGCTGACTGGTTCACTAATAAAGGGGTGGAAGCAGACAAAGAGATGATCTGGCATTCCAAAAAAGATATTTTGATGGAGGCTAACTAACTAATCGAGCTGGAGAAAATCCACAAAATTATAGGTCAATCTAACTATAATCATGTTTAATAAAGAAAGAATGGATGTTGGTACAAGCCATAATAAGTTTCTTGGTTTTTGTAATCTCAAGGGATTTTCTCCATCTTGTCGACACATTTGGAGGATCATTATCATTTTCACTTGCTATTGTATCAAAGAGGCGAATGATGACGAACCCAATAATAGAAACAGAGCCAAAATCTTGGCTAGAAAAAATTGCAAAGATTGGGGCTCATGAGAATTGTTGAAGAAAAAATGGACATCATGACTGGAGAACAGAGCAGAAAGGAGCCAACGGGTGAAGTGGAGAAGTGGAAGAATATGGGAAAAGTTTGGAAAAAACTGGAAAAGGGTAGGGTTGCAAATTTTTTTGAGAGACTCCATGGTTTTGACCCTAAGGTCACCAACAACATGGTGAACTCATGGAACAATGCCAAGGTCAAGGTGAATGGGGTTTCTTTCCAAATCATAGAGGAGGTGGTTGTGGAGGTCACTCATATCTCTATGGAGGGTTTCAAATTGTATAGGGACAAGAAACTTTTGTCCAATGCAGTCAAGGAGTTCGTGAAAAATTTTGCAGAGATGAACAAGCTGGAAAAGAAAGAGTCTTTCTATGTGATGGAGACTATAAAGAAGTTTTGGAGGTATTTTTTATTTGCCCTCGTTGATTATGTTACCTTGGACCCTAGGTTTGATCAGGTCAGAACTAACCATTTTGTGATTTTAAATCATTTTTGCCATAAGAAAAGAATTTCCATTCCCTTTTACCTTCTCACTTCTATGAACAAGGAAATCTCTAGTTTCAAGAAGAAAGCCATTGTTAACCCTACTTTGCATGAGGGATTATTGCTCCTCATCCATGAGCATTTCAAAGCTTATTCTATATGCAAAAACCCTCCTCAAGTTGAGAATGTTGACAAAGGTAGCTCCATCTTTTCTTCTGACTCTGATGACATTAAGACCATTAGCTTGGAGTAGGAGACTGTTTCGTCAAGAAAGAAGAAAAAGGTCAAGCTAGGAAACTGTCCATGGCTACAACTCCCAGCAAGAAAAGCCCTGGGGATCACGACCAAGCCCAAGAAAAAGAGGGTTATGTTGAGGAGGAGGAGGAAATGGATACGAAAGATTCTGACAAAGTGTCAGAGGAGGAGTTGGAAGAGGAGAAACCTGGGAAAAAATAGAAGATGGAGTTAGTGAGAGTTGAGGAGACTAGAAATTAGAGGAGGGATGGTATTCCTCTTCCCCTCTCCCCTGTCCAATCTTAGCCTCCTTCGGAGGAGAAAGAGAATGTCATCACTGGTGAGAATGAGGGGGAAGTGCAGGTCAAAAATAGGATAAAGGCCTAGAAAAATTTCAATGTGAGGACTGCTACTATGGGGATTTTTAGGGAAGTTATGAACCCTCAGATCCTAGTGGAAAACCTGGAGCATCCTAGGCTCAATGAGCTCATAGACCTAGCTATCCTGACCATCTCAGACAATGCAAGGGAGACTAGAATGAACCTTTTGAATAATACCCATAGTAGTATGATTGACAACTTTAGATCAATCAAATGGCTCTTCCATGAGCTGGAGGAAGTAAGAGAAAGGGTATCCTAGATGGAAAGTATTAAGAATAAGACAGGTAATGATAGCTAGGAGGACCAGGATAACAGAGAAAGCTTAAATGAAAGGAGATTAAGAAATCTTGAAAACTACAACCATAACCTAGCAAGTCAGATGATTTCTCTCCTAAGTTTGATGAATGACAACATCCAATCCCTTGCTGGTAAACTTAAGGATAGGGGCTTGCTGGTGGAGGAGGGAGGACAGAACAGGGATAAGGGTAGGTCGGATGATGACAAGGCCACAATTAATACGTTCACCAGTATGGATCAGGGCATGGAGAAGGTCCAGGATCAAATGGCAAAGGAGCAACAAAAGATAGTCGAGGCAACTTAGACTATGCAGGAAATGGAGAAGATAACTAAAGACTAGTTTTCTTATCTTTTGTCTTTTCGTCTTCCTGGCTTTTGGCTTTTGGACAGGCTTTCTGTAGTCTATTTTAGTTTGTTTGTTTTCTAACCTTTCTAAGAGCCTTTGTTTTGGGTTGGGCCTTCGAGCTTTTTTCAGCTATTGGACCTCTATTTTGGCTGGGCTTCTTTGGCTTATTATCAGCCTTGTTTTTGTAAAACTTATGGGTTTCAGGATCCCTTAAAACCTGTTTATCTTATCAAAAACATTAATGATCAAGAATGATATATTCACATAGTTTTTCAATTTTTTAAATTTTAATAGTAATTCATATAGTGACTGTAATTTTTCAATCAAATTTTAAATTTTATAAAATTTAATAAAAATATTTACGATTTCAAAAGCATATTTTCATACAAGAGCTCTTGAAGAGCTTGTGTCCCTTACTTTGAGAAAGTAACATTGAAATTTTATACTTATTTTTTATTAATAGATTAGAATTAATTATCAATTTAACAATTAAATTTAGATTTAAATTGTGATTTTAAAAAAAATAATAATATATACCATCATTACATTTATCATTAATGTACAATTTAAATATAATTATAATATTTTATAATATAAATTCACCTCACAAAAAATATAAAAAATAACTTTTTTTAAGACTTTAAATAACATATTATTTTATTTTCAAAGTAGTAATAATTTAAAACATCTTATATCCCTGTTGTAAGAAAATTGGAAGATTAAATTATTGCTTAATGCATATGTAAGATTGACTCAATAAGCCTTTCTTGCCTATTTATTAGCAATTAAAAATAGATTTTAAAAATTTAGACAAGAAGGAAACATGTCACATTGTCATTTTTGAGTTGTGTTGGGAAGTGACCATTGATTTAGGCAAAGTGAAATATGACATCACTTACAAAATATGCCATTTGAATATTCTTGAAGTATTCTGTGAAGTATTAAATGCATCTTTATCTATAATATTTTTGTTTTCTTTTTTCAATAGGAAACAATGTATCCCTAGGAAATTGGTCTATGACCAATAAGAAAAAAGAAAATTGGATAGTTAAAATTGAATTAAAAAAATTATGCATACAAACTTTAGTTTTAATATTTTATTTTTGTATAAAAATTAATGTTGGGGTCTAATGAAAATATTAGTTCCCTGCCTTATATAAGGGACAGACTAATAATTAAATTTATTAATTAAGAAATAAATAATTATAATATGAAATATATGAATCATAAATTTTAATAACATTACAATGATTGAGAAATGATGTTTTGACATAGTTTTTCATATTTTTATATTAATAGTAATGCATACACTAACTATAATAATAAATAAACCTACTTCTAATCATAACACTAAACTTATCTCAAATTCTAATGAGAATTTTGAATATAATGATCATTCACATCTTTCAATACGTTGTGAATTGAAGCATGCTTAGCATTAAGTCAACTATAACAAAAAAAAATTAAATGTAAAACCTAAAAAATTAATTCAAACCCCAAACCAAATTAAACCTTAATGATCACACTAAATTATTTTAAAACCTAGCTATCTTTAAAATCTAAGAAAATCAAATCTTAAATGTTAACAAGTTAAATTATACTTATAATACTAAAATATAGAAAAGGTGGGTAGAGGTAATTTTACTAAACAAAATGTTTTGTTCACATTTTTCTATAGTTTCTTACCATAAGTAGCCTAAGGAGCCATATATAGTAGAGAATTGAATTCCAGACATCATTTTAATTAAAAATGTGCAACTTTTTATCTCATTTATATTAGGCTTTTCTTATTTCTTTTTGTAATTTGTTGTCCTCATTCTTGATCCTTTAATTTAATCACTACTATGAAACTAATTAATTTCAAGTGGGGGCTCTTTTCAAATGACTATTTGATCCACAAGCTTTATTTGCACATAATTTAAGCAATAAGATCATCGCAATATGATGTTCGTACTGCCTACCCCTAGTTTTCTTTTCATATTTTATTGCCAAATTCTTTTAGGCTAGTTTTATGGTTATGTTTTATGATTAGTGGTAGTTGGTTACCATATTTGATTTGATGTTATCTCATACTCAGTTTATATATTTGATGAGTTGTTTAATACTTAGTTATTTCATGTGTTCATGATTATTCTTTTGATGGTGATATATGCATGTTCTTATAGTGATTTTAATTAGTTCACGATGATAGTTAGATGAATGATTTATATGCAACTTTCTATGGTTACTTACCCCATACTTGTGTATGGTGTAGTTGTATGTTTTACTTTATGTTTGACAGTTTTGATATTGTTGAGGGAGGGAGTCATAGTCACCTACTAGTCAGGATCTACACGATACACCACTCCTCGCCATTGCATGTTCAATTTAGATTATATGCGTATATACATGTTCAAATTTTATATAGATTGTAGGTATTGGGAATCAAATTCCTTGAGTTGCCAGGATGAGCGTGCCTTATCGTAATATCTAACTGGTAAAAGAGGGGAGATAATTCTTGAGTCCAAAAGCTAAATTTAAGCCAATTGTCCTAGAAAGTAGTACAAGTATCTATGTTCTACCCTTCTGAATTTGTCAAGTGATGTGAACATGTCATTTCCACCCTCGAGTTTGGTCTAGTACTCTGTTCTTTAAATTGGGTTTTTGTATTAATCTTATGGTTTTTTGTGATTTCAATTATAATAAAATAAAATTAAAAGATAGTTTAATGAAAATTTTATAAAGAAAAATCAATATTTAATTATATTTAATTAATTGAGAAATTAATTAAATAAAGAAGTTAAGTTTAAAAGATTTAATTAAAGTTCTAATTTTGGCATAATTATATTTATTTAATTTAATAATAATTTATTTAGTAGTTTCATTTTTATAATAAACTCTAAATAATATTATTAGTTAAATTAATAAATATTTTATTAAAGATGTCTTTTGATTTAATAAGAGAGAGAAATAATTAATTTAATAAAATTTATTTTAATTAGATTGCAAAAGGTTTCGTGTGATTGCAAAACTGAAACCCTAATTAGGGAAAGCTATTTATTGAGAAATTAGAGCTCATTTCTCCACACATAGGTTTGGAGGAGCCAATTTCTGAAAAGAGGGTTTCAAAAGAAAGGGAATTTTTCTTGTGAGTTTTGTGCATTTGATTGTTTCACATCATCTCCAAGTAGTATATTGTTGAAGTTTTGCATAGTAATTCTTCTTTTGAAATCTCCGCTTTCTCTGTGATTGTGGATATGTATTTAGAATTTAATTGGGTTGAAACCCTTGTTTGTGGGTTTATTGTTCTTCATTTCAAAAACATCTATAAATGAATTAAAAATTGGAAACCCTTGTTTGAGAATCTTGTATTCAAAATTAGATTGTTTAGAAAATATAGAATTTGGAATAGGTTTTGGAAAGGAGTACTCAAATCTAGTTAATCAATTTTGATAGTTTTATAATTATTTACCTAGTAGATCTTTTATTAAATTAAATATAAAATATGTATAAATATATTAACATCATAGCAATTATATATTACTATTGTAATAATAATTTAAAAAAAAAAAAAAAAAAATTGAAACCGTGTTGTATGTTTTCTTGGATTCCGGATTGGGGGTTTTTCTTAAATTTTTTTTCTTTAAATTTAATTTGGGCGAGTGGGGGCCACCCCCACCCCCTTTCCTTTTTACTCATCACACTCATTGTAGTTGACTGCAATGGCAACCAAGGCTTTCATGCAGTCCTTGACTATTATGGCAACCGAGGCTGCCAATGCAGTCAAGTTGTGCACAGGCCTAGGGCTGTGTAGTAGCCAACCCATAGTTTGGGGTTTTGTTTTTATAGTATTTTTGTTATTTTTTAAAAAATTACTTATTATGTTATTATTATTATTATAGATTTTAATTATTATTTATAATAAAAATTATTTTTTATTATTGTTTTTTGGCAAAAGTAGATGAGCCACTAGAAATATATAAATATATATATTTAAAATAAAACTTGTTCAAGATCTCAATTGGGAAAGAACTAGAAAGAAAACCCAACATCGTCACAATATATACAAATAGCTAACATCAATATATACAACCTTATTATATCGATGAACAAAAATGAACAAAACTCATCTCATCCAAAATTTGAAATTTGTCAAATTTTACATTTTCATCATAGAACAGGCATGGTGACCTCGAATTCAATCAAGATTTTCAACAATTTATATGACATGCCTGAAGTATGGAAAATAGCCCAAAAGAAAATAGAAAGAAACTTCTATGCTATCTTTCTGCCATATTTTCGCTTGAAGCGTCCATACTAGGAGTGGATACCCGACTAGGATTGATAGGGAAGCCCCATCCAAGATTTGAACATGTTATAGGAGCAAACCCCCATCTCAAGCTCAGGCCCTTAGTAGTAGCATTTGAAATGCCAATGGAAATTCTAGTGGAAAATGGCACACCCCAAACATTTTCTTTGGTGACATCCAAGTGAGGTAGCCAAGTAGTTTCTTGTGAAACATGGTGGACAAAACCATGAGCATTAAGAGCTAAAGTCGACTAGCCTCCTAGTTCACTAACTGACTGAGTTGGGGGAGCCAAAGGTGTCTTCACAAATTTTTCTCATGCTTTAGACACTAGGATACCCAAAATATCAATCAGAGAAAATCCCATTTTCTTCACCTCCTCTGTCAGCTGATAACCCAGAGCACGTGTCGTGAATTAGGTTCTTAGTTAGGAATTGAGGATTATGCTTTTTAAAGGATTTTTGTAGTGCTTCAAATGTCATCATAGCCTCATGGTTCTTCATAAGTAGGGTTCTTGAGAATATTCTGCCTACTAGGGCATTTCCAGACCACAAATCATAGCTTTGCATTGCCCTTTTCAACTTGTTATCAATCTAGTATTCTGGTTAGACCACCTTGGTAGCAATAATTTTCAATCTTGACATTGACTGTAGGAGATCCATGGCATTAGACATAAATATGGAAACCAAAGTTGAAGGAAATAACACATTTCTTGTGGATATAGAAAAGAGACCCTCCCCAATTATTGTTTGAATTGCTCAGCAAATGTTGTAGGAGTGGACAATGAACATAGTGTCTTGGACTGCATTGTCTAGAGGGTGATAAATTGCATCTTCCTACTGCCAATTGAAGTTTGATTCTAATTTTTTAAGGAAGAATGCAGCTATGAAATTGGTGATAGAAATCACATTTCATGCACAATTCTTACGGGAGTGACATTTTGGAGGCAATTTAGATGGCAAGAACAAAAAAACAAAAAGATGAAGACATAAGAAGAGGTCCATTTATTAAATCAGAATCCAATTGCAATTTGTGTAGGGAAAAGTACAAAGCTGACACCCCCAAAATTTATGAATAAGCAAATTGATCTACTACCATATGTATCTAAATTTAGTCTTTCCATGTGCAAAGTACCACATGTCCAAATTGAGGTGAAATTGTACTTCAAATGATGTCAGCCAACAAGATTCTGCTCAATGAGGGAGATTTAGCATGATTTTACCATAATCTCACACATGATAGTCTGATTAATAAAGACACCATTTAATGTTTGGTACCCAATTTGAATAATGCTCAGTGACCAATGAGTGATGTCAGACTACCCGTGAGTGCTTAGTTATAACTATGGTCAAGTAGCTTGACATGAGTCATTTCTTTCTTAGCTTGGCAATCACACATGCAACTCAGTCATGATACCTATGAGTACTTAATGATAACAATAGCCGAGTAGCTCAGTATGTGTATCTTCCTTCTATGACTTGGCATATGTGAACCACACAACACATGAAACACACTCAACACCTGTAGTCAGTGGCTAACTCAACATTACTCAACATGAGTCTCTTCCTTTTGTGACTTACCATGTGTAGACCACTTGGTACATGAAACACACTTAGCACCAATAGTTAGTGGCTTGCTCGGCTTTACTCGACACACAAGGCATTCTGGCTTGCCCATCTTGAGTTGCAGCTTAACATGAATAAATCACTTAGCACATGTAACACACTCGATACCTAGAAACATTGGCTTGCTTAGTCTAAAGATCACTCGACACATATAACACACTCGACACCTAAATTCATTAGCTAGTATGGCACATGTGGCATTTTGGCTTACATGGCATCAATGTGACTCAGCATGTATAAATTACTCGACACATGTAACACACTTGACACTTGGAGTGACTAGTTTAATTAGCATCAGCTGTGACTCAGTATGTATAAATTTCTTAGCACATGTAGTACATGTAGCATGTTCAACCCCTAGAGTCGCTCAACACCTATAGGGAATTCTGGCTCAGCACCTATAAGAAATTCTGGTTCTACACCTGAAGTCACTCAACACCAATAACAAATTCTGGCTCCATGCATACATTGTACTCAACTTCTATAGGTCATTAGCCATTAGCTCTTGCAAGTCCTTATAATGCTCCATTACTCAACACATGTAGCATGCTCAACACCTAAATTCAGTCAACACCTGTAAGGAATTCTGGCTTGGCACCTTTAAGAAATTTTGGCTTGGCATCTGAAGTCACTCGGTACTAATAAGAAATTCTATCTTCGTGCATACATTGTACTCGACAACTATAGGTCATTATCCATTAGCTCCTAAAAGTCCTTATGATGCTCCATGAATGCAAAAGGATTTAGTGTAAAAGTTGTAATCCCATTACAACCTAAGTTGGAGAGATAATCCACCATTCTATTACCCTCTCTATATGTATGTGAAATTTTGACTTCTTGAAATTGATCAATGATATTCCAAATTTGTTGGAGCACATATTTAAGTTTCCAAGATGATGATTGTCTCTTAGTATAGGCTAAGATTATAACTTGAGAGTCACCTTCAATCTACACCTGATGGAAGTTCCCTATCTTTGCTAGAATTAGTCTTGAGAGCAATGACTGAGCCTTGACCATATTGTTAGTTCCTATCTAGACAGGGGTACCATTGTAATTTTTATGACATTACCAATGGAGTCTCTAATGCAAGCACCCAAGCCTAATTGTCTTGGATTACCTCTAGAAGCTCCATCAAAGTTGAGTTTGACAAAGCCAAGCATAGGTGGTTGCCATTTGACTATAGATCTATCTATAGGAGTATACAGCTTTGAAGAAGTGCCAATTCCAAGTGGAATAAAAATTGATTTCCATTCTCAAATGATACTTCCATCCCAGTGAGTGATAGCTGGGTTAAATTTGCATCTAATAACACTTGCATTAATAACTTTTGAGATCAATTTTTCAATGATTTGGAACACTTTCTCTAAGGATGATACTTCTTTTCTAAAAATCCTCTTGTTTCTTTTCCACCATATAGCACAAATTAGTAATCCAGGTGTACATTTCTAGATTCCTACAAAGAGGGCATTGGAGTAAAGAATTGGCCAAGCCTAAAATATGTCCCAAATATTATTTTGTAATGGGGTATAAAAATTTAATTTTTTAATCCAACATTGGTATGCAAATTGGCAACTTACAAACAAGTGGTCAATTGATTCATCTTCCTCACCACACAAAACACACTTGAAAGGAGGGACAATATTCATCCTAGCCAATCTATCACTTATAGATTGTATTTATGGCTTGGTTATGGGTTGTCTTTGCCCATTGATCTTTCATTATTGATGCATATTCAGATTGGTGGCTTGGATTTGGGTTGTCTATTCCCTAAGTCACATGATTTTATCTTCATGTAGAAGGGATGAGATGTTGTTACCAGGGACAGTCATGGTGGAGGATTGTGGTTGACTATGCTGACAGGTTGGACACTTTGAGAGATAGATGCTTGGTTTATGGATGTGATCATGGTGTCATGGATTTTGGCATGACATGATTGGATATACAGGTACATCCTTGATGTTCATTAGCTTAGATTTTTTGATATAGTTATGGTGGTATATCTTCTTGGTTGAGGATCATGGTTATCTGATTTCTTTTGAGGAGCTCATGATGTGCACTTTGAGTTCTTTGATGGTTTAATGCCTTGGTTGATTCTCATGGTTAGAGGATGGGTTTCATCATGATGTCATGGACAACTTGGATACACGGTTTAGTGGGAGTTTTGTTGGCATTGATATATTTATTGAGTGTTTGCAGATGTTGGAGGTTTGTCTTAGATCCTATTGCTACAGAAGCGTGTTTGACATTTGCATGGTGCACTTGTTATCTTCATGGTGTGTGAAGATGGTTAGATCTTGAGAATTCATGGAGTTCTTGGTTATCTTCATGGTATGTGGAGATGGTTCTTCCTAGTATGTGGAGATGGTTTTCTTCATGGTGTGTGGAGATGGTTGCATCTTGAGGACTCACAGGGTTCTTGGCAAAGGTGTGGTTTATGCTTTTATTTGGCATGTTATCCTTGGTATGAGGATGGTTTCATTATTATGTCATGGTATACTCTTGATACGCGTTTAGAGTTGTGACATGTTATGGTGTGTTCATATGGAACATGTTATCTCTTTTTTTTAGTTGAGATGGTAAGATCATGTTGTCATGTTTATGTTCCTGAGGCCATGGTTGGAACTTTGGAATTGATCTTGATTTAGTTTCTTGGTATTGAGTACACTGATCATAAGCTAGATACTTCATGATATTGCTATGTTGCATTTGGAGTTGGCATGGATTGATTGGTTATAGGTTCTCATGGATACTTAGAGATGGTGGTGACGCTGATTTCTCTTGGATTAGAGAAGTATTTGTTGGGATGGTTGATGGTTTCAGCAGGAAGTCCGAGGGGCAATCACCTGATATGGACTTGAGAGGAGATTGTTCTTAGATGAGTCTTGGTTGGAGACTTGGGTATCTTGATGAGCATTCTCATTCCCCACTCTTGGTCTACTCGGCAGTTTGCTACTTGAGAGGTATAGCCCATTGTTTTCTCTCAGTTGCATTATATTTATGCTTGTCTTTCATGGATATGGATCTTGAGCTATGGTGCATGAGTTAGTTCTAGAGGGTTCATTTGAGAGATGGTTTAGCATTGGTTATCTCCATGTGCATATGGTGTTATGCTGGTTGAGTTTGGGAGATGGTTTTATATTGGGCATATTCCTTGGATTAGGAATGGTTATTCCTTGGTTTAGGAATGGTTTTATTGAGTTTGATCTTCTTGTGAGAGGCTTACATCCATGATGAGTTATATGGTATGGTTTGGGTGTTGTTGAGGCTTCTTGTTGGGGTTTTATGGAGGAGATCATACTTTCACAGTTTACATCTAGAGGTGTGTGTAGAAGAACATGATACAGGTTATGATTTGCATGGTTTCTCTGGTCTTGGTTATCTTCTTGGATGTTCAATTTTGCCTACATTTAATTTGAGATTGGTTGGAGATTGTGATCACTGGTTTGTGCTCATGTATGTCATGTGAGAGATGACATGGTTATTTCTTTATCTCTTTCCTTTGTTGGTTGTGGAGAATTTGGGAGACTATTGGAGACTTGTTATGAGAGTTGTTCTTGCAGGATATTGGATTGTGTATTGTTGATGTCCTTAATACTACATGGATTCACTTATTTGAGATGTGTTGAGTGGATTGGTTATAGTTTTGACATTATCTTTTGCAGTGGGAGCTTCTTGGTATATATGTGGCAGGTATTTCTCTTGAGGCTTGTGAGTGCAGGTTGTAGATTGGATATGTCAGTGATATGAGATTCACTTGTTATACCTTTGAGGTATGGATAGTTGGATGGGTTTGGCACTTTGTTGTGGGTGCTATTTCAGCTATGGATATTTTGACAACTACAGATACATGTGATTACCTTTGGATCAGGTTTTTTGTGCTCGAAATTTTTAGTTGGTACAGGATTTTATGATCTTCTAATGCGACAGGTTGGGTGGTTTTCTCTTTGGATGGCTTCTATGTATGTCCAGTGGGAGTGGTATAATAGGAGGTGAGATCATTCATGTTCGAGATGCTGGATACTTTGATTTTGTTGCGAGTACCAGGATGGAGCACTTGGTGTATTTTGATGCATGATGGTGGATGTGCTAGGAGGGATTGTTCCCTTGTTCATTTATGTGGCTACGGATTGACCCTATGCAATGTATACAACAAGTGGGAGATTGTTGAGATAATGGGTGTTGCACACATTGCATAATATTGTTATTTTATTATTTTATTTTATTATGTAATGTTGTGCCTAGATGGACGTGCAACATGTAAAGATTCCCATAGAATATTCTTGATGAGTTGTATTGTAACATTGTGAAAATATTTCATGTAATTATTTAATATTGGAGAAAAGAATTAAATTCCCAATATTAAATGTGGGGTCAGTGGGTTAGGTAGCACATGGTTTTAGCACATGGTTTATGTAATACCACTTAGTGGTTTTGTGGGACTTGCTACTATATAATCAGCCACAAGAGTAGTTGTTGTAGAGAGAGAAAGAGTGACAAGGAGAAGATAAAAGGCAAGAGTCGAGCGAGACAAGGCTTGACAGGTTAGCCAAGGGAGCATTTGTGAAGGTTGAAAGCATGGCATGGGATGTGTGGATTCATGATTGTTCACGTAGTTTGCTCGGTTGTGGCTATGGCCATGAAGGCTTCCATGGTTGTATGGCAATGGTATTTTTGCTGAATAATACATGGTGATGGATGCTTTTGGAGGCTAGGTTTTTTCCCTCAATGAGGGTTTCCCAAGGTATATCTTGTGTCACATTTTGTGGGTATGTTATCTATTCTCTTGCATGTGGATTTTCATTCCGTGTTTATTTCAGATCTATTATGGGTTATGTGGAAATGGTTATATTCTTTGTTACCATGTTTCCTTACATATTCCAATATTTAAATTCTTTGAGTAGTACATCTAGGTCACTATTTTCTTGATTCATAATATTAAATAGTTCTTCCTAAGCAATACAAAATATGATATTGTTAGCAATTGTAGAAGCAATTTGATCTCTAATTTGAAGGGTTTTCCAATCAACATAATGGTTTTTGACAGGATCCTTAGCTTTGAAGCAAACTAATGACATATCTAAAGGTGGGTGGGTCTTATCCAGATCCAAATGATGCCAAGAAGAATTTAATGCCAGTAGATCATGAGAATTTTTCTATTTAGCTAGCAAAACTTGTATATATGGTAAGACTGGCTATAAAAGTGTAGATAGTTTAGATGTAGTAGAAGGATCCAAGCTCTGATTATCTACTGAAGTGTAGGCACACTGAAAAAAGGCCATAGGGAGCTTATCATGGACTGTATCTAAAGGGGCATTATAGGCACATATATTGGGATCAATGCTATAATATGGACATACTTCTTGAACCTCATTAGTTGAATCTTGACATTGAGTGTTGAAGTAACCCAATTTATCTTGAAAATTTTGAATTGTTTGATCTTTCTAAATTATGATTGATTGGTCCCATGAACCCCATTGAGAATTTATAACCAAATAAGAGGGAAGAGGTTGTCACATATCTAGCAATAGACAAAGTCTAGCATCCAAATGTGGTTGATCATATGGAATGAGATCATGTAATAGTAAAATTCCCAATTTGTTTGTAAGAATTTCAGTGATCTAAGGATCCTTATACTCTAGAGTTAAAGAGAGGAAGGATATCCAATGTGGTAGAAAAGAAATTTGGAGAGATTTTGGTTTGAAATTTGAATCAAAATTAAAGTATATAAACTAGAACCACAACAAAACCAACCTTTCTGTTTATGTACCAAATCTCTAGTAGCTTTTGATTCAAAAATGGCTATGAAACATTTTGATTCAAAGTCAATATAGAAGATATCCCTTAACTTTGGTCAAGACGCATGAGCCCAATCTTTAATAGTAAAAAATAAGAGGGAATTAGATGAAAAATTACCAATTAAAGCATTTTTCCAAAGTAGCCCAACAAAGTTTTGTAGCATATGGCTAGGGAGTGTGATCAACCTAACGTTAGCATGTGTAACTTTTGAGATGGATTTGGCCATCACTTGATTCTTTCTCCATATTTTTTGTTTCTTGGTTGGTATGAAGGGGGCCCTAGGAGGATCTTGTATATCTTTATGGGGTGGTTCAGCAGGGGGTTCCTGACTCGAGTCCTTATCCTAGGTAGAATCTAGCTAGGAATGAAATGTTGGTTCTAAAGGAAACCCTTGACAAATATCAAAGATCGACTATTTGTGATTAGACCCATTCTTTTGGTTTTGCTTTGATTGCTTCTTAGCCATGTGCCCATTTTGAGACAACTGGAACTGAGCTCACATTTTTGCCTCCTTCGAGGGTTTGATCTTGGATCTGCTTGGTGCCGATTGAATTGGGATTCAATTTGAAATTTTCTTGTTCTTGGAGCCGTCTAGTGCCGATTGTTGTTGGAGTCATTTTGAGGCCTGCAATGAGGTTTCTCCTTTTTCAAAGCTTGATCCATGCCCAAAATATAGTTTATCCCCAAATTCTTGTTGATGGGCATTATGAAGAGGATTCACAAAAAAAGGTTTATCTAGCTGGACCACCACTTTCCCTTAGAATATTGATTTTTCACCTGAGAATAAGTGGGTTTCCCAGAAATGGCAATGTTGGAACTAAAGAGAATCATGCTCCTATGTAGTCGGCTGAACAACAAGATTTGAAGAAAAAATGCTAGAGAAGGCATCAAGATATGAAACCCTAGGTTGGTTTTGACTGTTAAATCCTGGTTGAGGACCTAGACCTATTTGCATGCCTGAAAATTCATCTATGTAGGCACTACCTATGCCTAAGACTTTCTCTCCTATACTTGCACTTGCAACTATACGTGCCATAATCTCGATGTTATTTATTATTATTAAATTATTAGTTATTAATTATTATTATTAATAAATTGACAAATATTATTGATTGATAATTTAATAATTATTTTTATTAATAATTTAATAATTATTTTTAACTTATAACAATACATAATTATAGAAGTTTAGTTGTATAGTGTCTTTTTAAAAGAAAATATGCATGTTTTAAAGTTATCATTGGAAATTGTAATTCTACTATTTTGAGAGAATTTCTTTTATCTTTATATGATTCAATTTGGTTATATGGTTCATAATATACGTACATAATTTTATACTAGGGAAGTTTTATGTCTTTCAAAGATTCAAAAACCTTAGTAATTATGATACCTTGGAAATGAAAACTGAAATCCTGTTTGTATATGAAACCTTTGTGTTTTGAAAACCAAATTAACTATGAAAATAGTTGTTAAAATTTTGATGAGATGTATGGTGTATTTCATGTTGGAGTTTGAGTTTTACTTAGTGTGTTGATCAGTTTTGGATATTTACTAGAGGCTTGAGGATTTTATTGTGTGATGATGTTATGGTTATATTTTGGTCATGGTCTTTTATACCCGACCATGGTGATGTGTCATGTATTTTCTATGATGAGTTTGATCAAATTTTTGTAATGCTTTTCAGTTGCTTGTGTACAACTAAGGTGAATGGTGTAACTTTTTTGGTGTAACCTTTGAGTTTTAATTAGTTATCTTTTGGCACTTTCTAGTTGGCTTGTATAGGACTATGGTGCATATTGTGTTTTATCTATAGGTTCTTTCTAGTTTCTTGTAAAGGGCTGAGGTGAAAATTATGATTTTATGAGTTGTACTTTTATGAGCCTAGGGTAGGTAATCTATGTGTATGTTGGGAAGTGGCTTGCAATGGAGTTCAAAGCCCTAAAGAGGCTACTCAATAACCCATTGTAAGTTGTTTTAATAAGTGATGATATTTCATTAAATGAGGGTAAAATGCATTAATAAGAGTCAGTGTTTTTCCTCAACACTAATACTTTATAGGTCAATTTTTGACCTTTTATTTCAACCAAGCCCTTAATTGGCTTGTTGAATATTTTTTATAAAAAAAATTTATGCCCAAGTTGGTCAAAATTTTGAACAAATTAGGTATTCCCAATATGGTTGAAATTTTGACCAAATTGGGTTCATAATAAAAAAAAGGAATAAAAGCATCATCACTTGTTTATTTGGTTAGAGGAGGTTAGATGTGGTCTATGTGTGTGGGAGCCATTTGAGGTAAGAGCTTGTAGCATTTTGCATTGATCCATTTTCATTTAGGTTTTTTTTCTAGATTTTCTCAACAAATACTTCAAATCATTTTTTCTTGTTTTAATGCACAACTATGATAGTCATGTCTTTGGAGTTTTAATCACTAAACATAATGAGGTTTGCCTTAATATATATTGTAGATACTTGAGTCTCTATATAACTTTGTATTGATTCTGGTAATGATCTACCCTTGTTGTGTACTTTATATTGATGTTATGATAAGGAAGGAAGATTGGAGGACATTTTTGTTAATATTTTCAAATTATTAGAATAGGTTAATCGAACTCAAAAATTAATACAAGTTTTTAGCAAACATCAATATAGTATACTATGAATTGTGAGTTTTGTTTTCAACTTTTGAAGGTTTGTGATTGCCTACTTTATCAAGGAGGACCAAAATTAGAAAATGATAATGTTTTAAAATACTTCATGCTATATCATTTATGTAAGTGACATAATCAAAAGATTTCAATTACTGCAAGTGTAAATAGAGGAACAAGTGAATATTGTAATTCCCTAACTTTTTTTGAACATTACTTTCTTTTTTAATTACCTTAGTTGGGCGATTTTGGTACAATATTTGCCTTGAGAAAGTGGCCCTACCAATCTTCAATGATATTGGGAGACCATTCTCTCCCATTATAAATTATGTCTCCCCATGATTCAATTCTTACTTCGGGCTCATTTATCATATCAATGGAAGAACTCCATGATTGCCCTTCTTTCTACTTAAGTTGTGGAGAAAATGGAATGGATAAGCTTATGCGAATTGAAGTCAGATTAATTTTTTTTATAAATGCATATAAAGAATGAATTTTAGAAGGAAAGTAGAACATCAATTTTCTTTTATATTTTTAATTAATGTTAGGGGATTTCATAAATATGATTTAAAACTTAAATTATTTAAATTTAATTGTATAGGATAAAATATAGATGATGAATAATAATGCACATGAAAAAGACCCTAAACCCATATTTTACACATACATATAAATTCTTATGATATGGGATGTAAATGTAGGAGACTAATATTGAAATAAAGAAATAAAAGGTACTTAGCTCTAAAAAAGAATTGACTAAAAACCCTATCAAACGATCTCAAAAATTGACAATTTTTGTGTTCCTTGACCAACATAGTGTGGCACAATCTTATCTCAAGGCACAATTGTGCCCCCCAAAAATTTGACCTTAACCTAAACTACTCAAAAAAAATAAAAATGTTTGTAGATCTTGAAAGTTTGACAAAAAGGGTATCCAAATCTAGACTATAATTTGTTGTTCCAAACTGTATCTGCAAGAAAAATGTTTTTGTTTATTTGATGGGGGGTTTTCCTTAAGCAGACCCTAGTTCAGGATCAACCTTGAAATGTAATTGAAACTTCAATAAGAATAAACAAAGTAAATGGAACTATTCGCTTTGCTTATATTGAAATCCTTATGGAGGATTCAAATCCTTAAATCCACAAGTATGGATGCTATAAATGAATGTAGTTCTTGATAGAATGTCAGATGTCTCAAATAAATGGCATTAGATCTTCAACACTAATCTTGAATTGATCTTGGATTAGGAAGAGGCTTGAATGGAAATGAATGAATCTTCAACTAGAGGGCCCATTGGAGCTTGATTCCTTCAATGGCCACTAATGGATCTCCTTTATAAATTGAATGCTTGAAGATGGATGCGTTCTTGAACTTGATCATGAAAGAGTATAACTTTGTCTTATCTCCTTATGCCTTGTTAAGTCTTCTTGAGCATTAGATAAAATGAGAGTAGGAGGCTTCCTTATATAGAGATCTAGAGAAGAAACTCTAGAGAAGGCCAACATGGGAGCATTAAATATCAATTAACCTTAACACCTATAAATGGACCTAGATGAAATGAAATTTAAGAGTTTACCATTTCAAAGACCAAAATAGTCGATCTGAGAGCGGGAAAATAATTCTTTTTGAAACCCAACATAAAAAAAACATGGAACCTTAAGATTTGAACTTGGGGTTAGGGATGAGATCAACCCTACCTTAGGTTAGGGTTTAAGTTGTCTTTGACCTAGGTTAGGGTCAAGAACTTTACCAAAAATCTCATCCTTGATCTTGAGGTCATCCTTGAACTAAAAGTCAAGAATCTCAAGATTTTAGTCCAGAATGCCAAAAAAGTGCATAAAGAAATGGAAAATGGGGCAAAATAGGGGAAAAATCTAGATGCAAGACAAAGACCCATTCAATGTGCTTGACATGACCCCAAACCACTTATTTGGAGGCTAAACTAGTCCTAAATGGAAGGGCTTCCATTTTCTGAGAATAGAGATCTTTTTAAAGGTGCTTATTGCATCTTAGCACAACCAAAAAATTGATCTAGCTTTGTACATATTATAGAATCCAAATAATAAAACAATAAAACTCACTGAACCCATTCTAATGACTTACCCCAAGATCTTGAACAAAAAATAATGAAGAATAGGAGAAATAATCATCCATAGCTTTTATTTTAGCATTCATTTTTTCAAGATTGGTCAACATCCTCACTTGCTGACCTCTCATGTCAAGTAATTTCTATATTGTTTCAACACAATGTTCTTGCTTCTGAGATAAAAATTCTTGAGGTGTATTTTCCTATAGAACATTAATTTTTTTGAACAATTCACTGAGAGGCATAAATGTTGTCACAAATATAGAAACTTTGATCTTCTCTGGGAATTTCTGCACTATTGATCTCAAAGTCATGCCTCCAACACTGTGACCCACCAATATTACCTGCACCAAAAAAATTAAAACTAGATGAAATTAAAATAGATAATTTATTGAGGGGAAAAAAGAAGAAGTGGTGTAGAGATCATACTTTTTGGTGGGGAGGAAGAGAGTTGGACAACTCAATAATTGGTTGATTTATGTCAAACCATGTTTGAATTTGATGGACATCCATTGGATGAATTCCATAGAAGGAAATATCTATTATAGTGGCATCATGGCCTACCTTTTTTTAGGAGAGGAAGAAGTTTGTACCAACACCAAGCTCCATGACATCTTCCAAGAACTGACACAAAGTGTGCATTTTCCCCTACTATTTCCTTTGGCTCCATCATTGATTTTATTCAATGAATTGACTCTTTCACAAGAGTTAATTATAAGAAAAGGAAGAAAAAATACCATAGATATATGACATCATGTCATGTCATGTCAATAGAAGAAAAAAATGCAACACATCCATTTCACAAGTAAGTCAAAGAAAGTAGAAAGTAAAGGTTATTTTCATTAGAACTTGATTGAAAACAATGACCACTAACATGTATCATCATTTTTGAAAAGAGAGACCATTAAAGGGAAAGGGAACAAGTAAAATGGATATATTACAATATTTCATATGAATTGAAAAAAATTTCTTGAATGATGAGATATGTCCGAATCATATGATCAAGTAAATCAAGAAATCAAAGATCATTTGCATTAAAAAAATTGACAATTGACATGACTTATTATTTATACATCACATAATCTCACATTTCCTCATATTGAATATATAAATTACATTCAAAACTAACAACTTCAATGTTTTTTGAAATAACTATCTACTACCAACATGTGTCATCAATAGTTCATTAAAAGAAAAGATGAACACATATAATAGATATATCATTTTTGGAACAATTGATTAATTGTGTATTATCTTTGATGTTATACAAAATGTCATGTTATTATTAGTTAGTGTATGTTGAGCTCACTCGGGCATTGCAGACAGTTTTTCGTGTATACTGAGCATTCCAAAGTTTGCCTAGTTTAGAAGGCAGTATCTATTGAGTTCACTCAGGCCTCAAAAGAAAGTTTATGGAAGATGAGTGGTAACCGAGCTCACTCGGTTAATAAAGAAAATGTTGGATGGAACCAATGTCAACTAAGCTCACTCAGTTACCAAAGGAACTTTGCATATATGTAGTGTTGACTGAGTTTACTTGGTTAACGTAGGAAAATCACTTCTGAGTTAGTGTCTATCAAGTAGGGTTGACTAACAAATGATTTTCTTGTTTTGGCATATTAAGTTCAATTGATTTATCTGTTTGTTCTAGCCAACTAAGGAGATGAATATTAATTATTCTAAGTTATATTCTAGTTGACTTGACAATATGAAAGGTATAAATATAAGGTCAAGTTGAGAGTTAAAAAAAATGCATGGAAGATAGTTGGAGATTTAATGATGCAAAGAGGAAGTGAATTAGAAGGATAAATAGAATATCCTTGTGGAGATAAAAAGATATATTTGATCAAGAAGGATCAAGTTCACAAGCCAGAATTGAGATCTTTAATCAAAAATTTAGTTGCATTAGAAATCAGGTCATGTCATTATTACTCTCTAACCATTGTAGTAGTGATCTAAATCTCTTAATAGTGTTGACTTAACAACTATTTGTAAATCCTTTAACAAGGTGGCATTTCTATTGAAGTGTCTAAAAATTCTAACAAGGCCACTCTTAATAAGGTGATTAAATCCTCTAATAGGGTCACACCTAATAGTGTGTTTTGTAACCTTTAATAGGGTTGGCTCCTAACAAGGCTCACTTCAGAAGAGTGTAAATCAGTAACTAGTTGCAATTGGTGGTTTTTCCCAAATCTGATTTCCACGTTAAAATCATGATGTCAAATGTGTTCATGTTATTTCTCTTATTTGTTTGCACCTAGATTAAAGTAACAATAATCACACATAATATCTTAAGATCTAAATATTAAGTATTTGTCGAGCATTTCTCAGTGTTTACCAAGTTACAACATTTTTTTGTGTTTGTTGAGCATCAATAGAGTTCACTTTTTAGATTTTATTTTGTACTACCATCCAATGGATCTAAGATTTATTTTAGCGGTAATTGATTAACCCCTCCCCTCTTAGTTATTCCTCTTATATCTCAAACAATTGTTATCAGAGCTCTTTGTGCTTGTAGAAAAGGTTTCAAGGACCTAAGCTAAAGATAAGGTTGTCTTATAGAAGAGACATTCCCATTTTGAAAAGAGACAACTTTGTAGAATGACAAGGACTTAAGAGATTACATCTAGCAACTATTAGTGATTCAAGTTGTAATATCTTGATACCAAATACAAGAATTCTATTGGAAAATTATTAGTTGAAGACATTATTGAAAAGAAAAATCATAACATAATGATGATTGATATTGCATCTATTCTTAATTATGTTGAATTTGATGAAGTCAAAAGTTGTACTACAGCTCATGCAATGTGGATCAAATTGAAAGAGATTTATGGAGGAGATAAAAATGTAAGAAGAGATAAAGTAGAATGTCTCAGAGGTCAATTTGATCAGATGAAAATGAGGGAAGATGGAAACATTGCAAAATATGTGGAAAGAATCAAAGCAAGTGTGAGCACAATCAAAGCATCTGGAGGAGACATTGATGAAAAAATAGTTGTAAGAAAGGTACTCAGAACACTTCTTCCTATTTATGCAATTAGAGTGTCTTCTATTCATGAGATCAGATGTGATCAAAATAGAAATATAATTTTGGATCCTCTAGTTGGAAAATTGATAGCTTTTGAGTTGGATAACTATGATAACTATGTTCCTAGCTCCAAAGGTAGCGAGTCTACATTTGAAGCCAAACCCTCAATTAATAAAAAGAGTAAGAAATCAAAGGTTGATCAATCAAGAAGTGAAGGAGAAATAGAAGAAAGTTCTGACAGTGATCTTGAAGTTGTTGAATCCCTACTTACAAAGAAATATTCTAAAGGTAGAGGAAAATACAAAGGTAAGATTCCTCTAATCTATTTTTCTTGTGAAGAATTTGGTCACATTGTTGCAAGCTTTCCAAATAGAGAAAACAAGGATGAAAATAAAATAAATAAGTGCAAAGGCAAGAAGGAATTCAAAAACTACAAGGACCACAAGGACAAAGGTAAGAACTCTTTTTTTATGGCTAAAGACTTTGATAGCAGTGAAAATGAAATGGTATAGATTGTTGTAAAAGATGAATTTGATGAAAAAGGAGATGAGATGGCACTTATCTCTCATGTTAGAAACAATGATACATGGATTATTGATAGTGGCTTCTCACATCATATGACTAGAGACAAAACAAAGTTTGAGGACATGGGATATTATGATGGTGCTAGTGTGAGATTTGGAAACAATGAACCTTTTTGCATAAAAAGAAAAGGTTGTATCCAATTAACTAAATAATAATCTAAAGCATAACCTACTGAGTGTGGCATAGTTGAATAACATTGGATTCAAGGTGGAATTTATAGAGAAGGCCAAATTGCTGGATGGAAAAGGAAATTTGGTTGGATTTAACAAACATAAAAAAGGTAATCTATTCTATCTTTCCCTTAATGAAAGTTCACATTCTATTGCTCAAGTAGAAGAAAGTTGATTATGGAACAAAATATTATGTCATGTAAACTTTGATAACCTAGTCAAGATAAGAAAACACAAAAGACTAAGAGGTATTCCTAGCTTGAGGAAACCTAATATGAGTCTATGCAAAAATTGTCAAATTGGTAAGATGGGAAAGACTAGTTTCAAAAGAAAGAACTATCATTCTGAAGAAGTCTTAAAGCTTGTGCATAAAGACTTATTTGGACCTATTGGAATAAAGAGTTGCAGTTGAGAAAATTTTTTCATTCATTTTGTTGATAACTATCCTAGAATGATGATTGTAATGTATCTAAAATAAAAATTTGGAGCTCTTCAAAAATTCAAATGGTAGTTGGCAAGAGTAGAAAAAGAAACTAAAAAAAACTTAAAATATTTGAGATCAAAAAAAGGTGGTGAATTCATCTCTAATGAATTCAATGAATTCTACATTGAAAAAGGTATTTGGTGATCTCAGATTGGTTTTGACAATTGAGTGTCAACACACTCAAGTCATTTACTAATCCATGCCAAACTAGTAATACATGCTGAGTATAATATGTAAATTCAAAACCATGCTAAGTTGCAATGAGTGCCAAGTCACTCAAGTGTCAAGTAGATAGACCATGTTGAGTGCTTCAAGTGTCGAGTAAATAGTAGATGCAGAGCAGTTTAGGTGCTGAGTTAGAATTAGAATTACAGTATGTATCGAGCATCAGTAACTTCAAGTGTTGAGTAACACATATTGGACAT
The DNA here is from genome assembly GCA_028749045.1 of Cupressus sempervirens. NCBI lineage: Eukaryota > Viridiplantae > Streptophyta > Pinopsida > Cupressales > Cupressaceae > Cupressus > Cupressus sempervirens. Next base: position 535,624,627 of record CM053784.1, read on the forward strand.
ACTTGTTTGTGATTGCACAAACAACTATGTAAACTATTTTTTAGTTGACCAAAGGATAGAATATGATCTTTTGAAGATAAGGACGGATTTGTATGCAGATTACCTATGTAATTACATGCAAACAATTAGAAAGTAGGAAGGATTAAGTGGCAAAAAGGATGAATCTCAGCTGTAGATTCATACCTAACCCTAAGTCTTCTAGTCTTCTTAAGGAAGAAAAAACCCTAAACTTTATATGAGAATTTAAGGGATTAAAGGAGAAGGATAGAGAAGTTCGCATGCAAAAATAGAGAATTCATGGAGACTTAAAAGTTATAGAGAGTGAATTGTAGAATCAGTTAGAGGAGAACAAGAATAGAAGGATACAAAAATTGTCACATCAGATCAGGAAGGATCAAGAAGAACATTGTATGGATTTGATCTTTAATTAAGAAACTAGAGCCAATCACAAGATCTATGCTGAAACATCCTAACAAGTGATTTTAGTTAAATCTCCTAGGTAGAGTAGTCCTAAAAGACAATTGTAAATCCTTTAACAGGGTGGCATTCCAAGTGAATGTCTAGAAGTCCTCTAACTAGGTACACTTCTAACAGGGTGTTGAAATCCTCTAATAAGGTGGGACTTAATAGTCCTTGTAAGCCTTTAATAGGGCATGCATTTCATAGGGTGGATCATGATTCATGGTCAAACCATTGTAACCTTAATTGGCTACACTTTATTATTGCAATAGTGAAGAATTGTGGGTGTCATCCCCACCCTAGTTTTACCTTCTCTTTGGAGGGTTTCTAGGTAATCATATTTGGTGTCAAATGTGTGATTTCTTATATGTTTACATGATTTAGATATATGTGCTTTACATGTTATTTTAGTTTATCTATTGAATGCATGAGATAAATGAGTGGTGAATAGTTTTATGGGTTCATGTTTTAACTACTGATTCACCCCCTCCCTCTTAGAATTTTATCTTTCATACTTGTAATTCTAAAAATTGGTATAAGATCCTAGTTCTCAGAAGGATAAGCTTTGCAACTTAGAGGAAAGATCTTGAAATATAAGTCTACAAGCTGGGAAAGACCACTGAAAACTAGGAGATTGAAATACATCTTATACTACACCAAATGAACGAATGTAGAGATGCTTTGAAGAGTTCCTTGAAGAGAAGGAAAGAGATTGCTATAGCAGAACATGACACACAATAAAAAGAGATTGAAGCCACAAAGATATTTGTAGATGGTAACTCCAACAAATTTTATGCAACAATTCTAGATTTAATGGAAAAGAATAGAGCACAAGATGAAGAAATCATAAATCTCAAGTTGGAGCAAGAATCACAAGCTATACTACTATGTCAAGTGATTGAAAAAAAGAAGAAAGCTATAGAAGACAAGACCATAATTGAAGAAGACAAAAAAATTTGGCAAATAGATTGGAAGAAAAGTAAACAGAGCTATCTAGAATCTCAAACATGTAATTGGATACCTTGATCCAAATGATGAATGCTCATCATGAGTTCAATGTCAAGGACATTGAGATAACTACATTAAAGTTCTAGAATGAACAACTACAGAATGATCTAAAGAGAGAAAAAAAATTGCTAAAAGATTCAACAAGCCAAATGAAGCCATCAAGTACTTTGAACAATTGTTGAAATCCCCTAGATCCAATAATTAGGTGGCAAGATTAGGCTACAAAAGTATTGAAGAAGGAGAATCATCCAAAGTTGTTGAATAAAGGAACAATAAATGTAAGAACTTCAAACCTACTTGTCATAGTTGTGGTAAGAAAGGAAATGCTACTAATGTGTGCATGAGCAAGAATACAATTAGAATGCTAAGCCTATGAACATGAATCATTGTCATAAGTGCAACAAAAAAGTCATTAGGCACATAAATGCAAAACTAAAACCATGCATGCACCAAGATTTGAAGGATACTGCTACAATTGTCATAAGTATGGACATAGAGCATTTGAATGTAGATCCAAATACAAGTTGTCATCAAACAAGCCAACAAAGGTAAGAAGCTATGAAAAATCTTATAATATGGATTACAATATTAGATATAGATGTCAATATTGTTAGGAATATGGACATGTATCTAAAAACTACATTAGGACTCACTTCAGTGGTAATTATGAGAGGTGGTTGAGTCAAACTACATGTTTCAACTGTTTGAAAATTGGTTACATCAGTAAATGTTGTCCAACTAGGTCCAAGGCACCAAGTTGTGAATTTGATAAAGGTAAAGGCAAGACAGATGTAGAACACATTAGGAATGAGATGAACAAGACATGGAAGAAGAAAGATGGTGGTAATGCATCAAATGGAGAAGGGATCACTTCACCCAAAGGGGTGAGTGGTCACACCTCATCAAACTAAGCAAACAAGAGGTATGTGGGATAGATACTTAAAGTATTATAACATGTATTAGTTCCAAAAGTAAGATAGCATTGAAATGATTACATTAGCATAAATAAAGATACAAAAAGATGTGGTAGATTCAAGGTAGAATTTTTAAGTTTTCATGTTGTTGCCTAGCATGGAAAGATTTCAATGAAGGTCAAGTAAAATACTAGTGAGTGCCAAGCCGCTAGTCAAAGATAATTGGAGCCAAGTCCATAGTAGCTGCTGAGTAAGGGAAATCTCTTTAGATGTCGAGTGGAATAGAAATCATGTTGATGCCAAGTTTATAGCTGTACAATAACCAAGCATTAAATGTGAATTTTTGAAGGGTATATGGTCAATTTTCACCATTTTTTCGTCATTACAAATTCAAGCAAGAGCAAGTAGAGAGAAGAGGTGATTTATAATCTAGTTTGAAGTGTTTGCAAAGATCCTAGTGATGATCAAGCACCAGTTCATCAAATTTTTGAGGTATTCTTCATAAGCCAAGTTATGCAGTTTAAAATTTATTAAACCCTAGTTTGACAAAATGGTTTCCAATTCAAAGAATTTGAAGGAGAAAGAAGTTTTTGATGTCCAATTAGTTAGTAATGAGGTCAACAACCAAAATTTAAAGCCATCCTAGACATTGGTTATAAACAAGACCCATCAAATGCATTATTCATGATTCCACCTAAGGTCATAATGGTCCAAGGCATAAGAAAATGTTACAATTGTAGGGTAAAAGCTCAAACCCATGTCACCATTTTGTAAAGGAAAAGGCTAACAAAAGTATAACTATTCACCTTCAATGACATAAAATTGGTATTATTATTTTGAATTTGAAAATGAAGTAAACTAATAAAATGTGTAGAAATGGATGAAGTTTAGGATTATAATTTTTAATAATTATTTGGAATAAGAATTGATATAGTTTCCTAATTCTTATAGATAATTATTTAACTGCTAAAAAATGCTGAAAATAGGGGTCTAGTTCCCACCATAAAACTATATGGAAATAAACTTATTTCCCTTTCATCTTAGACTATGTTATAGATAACATATATAGATAGAACAATAAAAACATAAAATTAGCTTTAGACCTATATTTTCTCTTTTATAATGATTGAAATTTCTACTCACCTAAAATTGATAGTTTTCATCTCCCACCACATTTTTCAAAGTAAATCTATTCTAACCAGGAGAAAAATATACATTTTAAAAGAGGGCTCTCTCCTCTAGAACGTCATATAATTTTTAAATTTTTAGTATGATTTCATATTTTTTACTTTCTCAAAACTGACATATTTTCAAGTGTTAAAATATGTACTTGTAGAATTTTTCAATTATAATATACTATATCTAATTAAAACACTATTAATTCTATATTAGGATATTGTTGACACTAAGCTCTATAAAATGGTGTTTATATGTTATTCAAAAAATATCATAAAAAATAGTAAGATTTATTGAAACACCACTTTTCTAAAATAATCTTATTTCTTTAGTAATTGGATACAAACTAGTATAAAACATGTATTTAATAGACATTTTCAATTGCAAAAGTGTGAGACCATATATAACTTAGCTAGAATGAATTTATCTAGATTATATGTTTGAACAAAATTCATTTTTAGATAGAAATACTGAAATTCATTCATTTTGATAAGTTAGCCTAAAAGGTGACATAAGTTTGTACTTTTACCCTGCAAAGTAGGAGGTATAGGTGATATGAAAATAAGGAAAGCTTATGATAAGTTGTGTGAAAACATTGTTTCAAACGAAGAATTTAAGATTGTTGAGAGAGAGGGTTTGACCCATGCCCTAGACTTCCCCACTGTCTTCAAAATATAATGGATCAAGATAGTGTTAAGTAGGATACATGATGGATGTATATGGTTGGAAGGAGGACCAATCAAGATTTCAAAAAGAATTGTTCATAGGGTGACTGGTTTTCCTACCTTAGATCGGCCAAAGACCCTACAAAGTTGTTGGAAATATTCAAGACTATGCTAGGTTACTGAGAGGAGGGTTGAATTAGTAACCTCTAAACTTTATCAAATTCAACACTTTATAGCAATATACCAATTATCATTTATTGAACTAATTACATTAATGAGAAACTAAAAACATAAAATATTCATAACACATGAACACAATAATTTGGTGACCCAGAAACCTTCCAAATAGAAAGTAAAATTAGGGTGGGGATGATACCCATAAAACTTGAATACTAGAATATAAAGTTGGCCTATTAAGGCTTACATTGATCACTTTTGATGATCTACCATGTTAGGAGCAATTAGGACTACCAGGTCCACCTTGTTAAAGGATTTACAAACACACAATAAAGTATGCACTTAGTAAAGAGATTTTGAGAAAGACTTCTAAGTCTGCCTTGTGAAAGGATTTATATTGATTCACTTGTTAGAATGAAATAGTAAATCTCTAACTTACAACTGAATTGCTGAAAGAGATTCCTTGAATAACTGATCACCCTTTATGATGGATATGTCTCTGCTACTCCTTTTCTGATACAACCTTCAATATATATACTTTATCTTCTGCTTGATTGCATTCACATTCTTACATACTTATTATCTTGCATACTACATTGGATATGATACAATATATTACACATATAAACCAATCCAATTTACAAAAGTAAAAAGTCGGCCAATATACAAGTTAACATCAATATTACAAAGTCAGTGCATATGAAGACACTCAGGTTCTGAAGACTGACTTGGTGAAGTTTTGATACTTGGTGTCCACAGTCATTACTTGACATCATCATGCATTTAGTAGAAGTAGAAGCTTGGTTCATACTAATCACCTTAAAGTAGCCATGAACTTGGTCTGCACTGGTGACTCAGTAGATACTGTGTCACTTGGCATAAACTGAATTACTAGTTTACCATGACTTCACTCGATAAATACTATCTTTGCATATGGCTCAATTAACACTAGATTTGCATCACATGAACTACTAGCTCAATAGAAACTGCAAAGCTCAATAATCACTAAAGTGCTCAGGTTGAACTACTAGACTTCACTTTGCCTAATTCTACTTAGTTTGAATTGCTGCACTTCACACTATCTGAATTCCCTTGGTAACCATTGGAATGCTCGATGGCCATTGAAATTAGTCCAGAAGACTCAGTAGCAACTGTAGAATTTGGTGGTTACTAAATTACATGGAAAACATTGTAGATTTTTCAATGAGCTCAGTAGCCATACAAAATCTAGATAAGTGTTGTCACTAATAAAAAACTTGACTGAAATGTCAATAATCTCCCCCTTTGGCATTAGCGACAAAAACACTTACTAGCAAAAACTTATATACATCACCATGTGATATTGGCTCAATAGAGTATACTATTTTGAGATTTTTCAAAAATTTTCTTTGTAAGTATATACAATATACTGTATAACATATGTATAAAATTCTCTGTTGCTATATACATTTTCTTCCATCTGCATGATTCTTCCCCATACAATATACATAGTGTCTCACTATACATAGTCTCTCAACCCTTTTGACAATAATGCCAAAGCTTTATTCAAAACTTATTTACATGGAGACACCAAAATGAGATAGAATCTTAGAATTTACCTTAAGAATGAGTGCTAGAGTTTTATCCCAATTCTCTTGTAAAATCTTGCATGTATGGAGAGCAATTTGCACTTCTGCAAAGAGTTTTATCATGTGATTTGCAATAGAGAAGTTAGTGTCATGGATCAAGGTTTTTGAATAAGCAATATGTTTTTGCATTGTATCAATGATAGAAAGGATCATATTTTGAATATCTATCAATGTAGAGTGGATCCTTGCTTCTTCTCTCAACAACTCTACCTACATGTCTAACAAAAATCTAATCTTCATATGATGTGCAAAGCTTGAACTAGAGTAAAGTTGCAATCATTGTGCACTGACTTTTAGATCCTCATCAATCTTTGCCAGTTTTCACTTTATCTCCTTTGTGAACTTGTAACATCACATAACTTCACAAAAAGTGATGTCACATTGGTGCAAGAGGATTCAAGATTGGTCAAAATTGAGGAAAGCTCAACTTGTTGAATAGCAATTTGCTGAGCAATGTGCTCAAGCACTTTATTGTCAAATTTCTTTTTTTCTTTCTCAATTAGCTTATCTTGACCACTAGTGTCCTCATTAAACTTTTGGATTGCCTTAACTAATTGCAACAAAATTGGTTGAGAAGAATCTATCTCAATACCTATACCCTCATACAAAATGTTCTTGGCATCATCTATAATTTTATATTCTCTATCTCTTTCTTCTCTCAATTTCTTCTGCTTTGCCTTGTTTTGGAGGAGTTCGCTAGCTATATGCATTTGATCCAAAGTGAGATTATCAAAGTTCCATTTGGGAATTTCTTTCTTCTCATCTAGGTCTATATCCTCCTCTATCTCCTTTTCTCTGCCCAAAAATGTTGTACTTAGTTGAACCTTGGGTTCAACTGTCCTTGTACTTAATGCCTTTGTATCTAGGATGGAAACAATTGTAGATATACTAGGGCCTGCTATAACAATTGATATAGTACTAATTGATGGGATACTAATAGGAATGCTTCTTGAATCCAAAACTGAGGAAGTCATAATTAAAGTATCCATTACTAAAGTAGACAAAATTGTAGTATTCAAAACTAAAGTACTTACTGCTGAAGAGCTCAAAATTGTAGAAGCCACTTTATTCATTGCTAATGATTGCAACTTGGGAGCTAAAGAAGAGGGAGGCTGCAACTTGGCAGATGAAGTGGTAGACACTTTTATTAATGATGTGCTGAGCTATGTGGGGGCAAATAGTGATTGGACATTTGAAGTACCTGTAATTATCACAATCAAACTTGCTGAGGCTATCTCCGAGCTTGATATAGTTGTTGATTTGCTTGAAGAGTGAGGAAGTGAAGTAATGACTACAACTACTATCTTCATAGGGTCAGTCTTCTTATCATCTTCTTTTTCTTCCTTGGTAGCTTCTTCCTTTTTATCTTCTTCAACTTCCTCATTGTCAAAATGTGTGGGCTTAGTATAAGTTTCTTCTTCATCATCATCACTATCATCATCCTTAACATCTACTAGGAAGTTACTTTTTTTATGCAAATGATAAACATTCTTCCACATACTTGTGGCATTCTTAACCACATGCTCTATATCCTTGATCAAAATTAAACAAGTATTAAATCTAAGAGTCATCTTATCTTCATTTTTCTTCAAGGACTCTTTTACCTCAACATCTATCATGCTAGGTAGCAATTGCCTTAGGATTTGTGCATAAATATCTTTTTCTATTTGCATTGAAAATTCCCATCTTGGCTTTATTTTCTCTAATAATTCATTAGAGATTTGGGAGGCTATCTAATCTAGTGAATACTTCCATTTTTGCATTTTTGTTAACACTAGTTCTTCAACCTATTTCTTCTCTACCTTTGATTTGATGCAGAGCCACACCTTGGAAAGCTCAGGAGGAATACTCACTCAACTGAGTTACTTCAAGGGGCATGACACCAATCAGCCAGGATCAAACTCGAACCAAACTCAAGATTCGATTAATCAAAATATATAAATCTCCATAGTTTATCTTTACCCGCACACCAAGATCTTTTAACCCAAAATGTCCTCAAAGAAAATATATTTGCACTTTTACAAGAGAGACCAAGATAGAATTGCTGCCAAACTCCATAGTCGATTATCTATATCCTTTCTAAGGCAAAAACTAAAACTTTCTCTATTACCCAAATTCAAATGCCTCTCTTACATAGCCAACCGGCTTATTTAAATTTGACTCTCCTTTTCTAATAAAAGGATGAGAAACATTTTTTCGTCTTCTATCCAAGAAAAGGATAAGAATCTGAAACTGCCTACTACCTATTATTGGAATCTGACAATCATGTAGTAGGCCACATTTTAAATATCCACATTTTTTTTCATCTTCTATCCAAGAAAAGGATAAGAATCTAAAACTACCTACTACCTATTATTGGAATCTGACAATCATTATCTACGAATTAAAACTATTCTAATTTAAAAAACCTATACCTGGTCCTAGGTGGCTATATCTGGAGAGCTCATCAAACTGCTACTCTAGGTATGCCACCACATGTAGGACATTTATTGAAAACATTAAATTTAAATATTGAAAATATAAAACATTTCTTATTTTATTTCCCGCTCTACTACTGTAGCATACTCCCCTGTAGAATGAATCTCAAGTCCTCTTGAGATGATGTGTTGTAGAAATGAATCTCATTCTTCTTTCGAACTTTCCAATTTCTTTGAACTAGGATGAGCATATCTACAAGAAAAACAAAAATAATATCCAACTTCTCCACCTTGTAGCTTTGATTCTTTAATGCTGTAAATGTCACAGAAAATTCTCCAGCATGATTCACTATACATAAAATCTGCATCCCTGCATAAACATTATTAGAAGAAAACATATCATCAGCATTAAGATTATTTGAGTTCTCTTTTTGAATATGAGCTTCCTTATACACCATGTAATGTGCATCATATCTATCTTCATCAATAGTAACCATAAACTTATCTACTTCTTGACTATCAACTAGTTTCACATCTTGAATCTTAAGAATCGTATTTATCTCTTCTTCCTTTATTAAACATTTATCATCATCTTGATCTTCTATAGTAATCTCACTTTCAAATATCTCTTTCTTATTACAACTTTTCTCAAGAACAATAATAGTATTGCACTCGTTCCTTTCTTCTTCAAGCTGAGTTTCCGTACTACCACCATTCCTTTGCCATTCTCCCATGATGGCTGTAAACTCTTCCCATAAATCAGATTCTTCTTCAGAACTTGCTGCTACACAATCTTTAGCTCCATCCTCATGCCATTGCTCTTGACATTTCACTACACCATGCATTTTGAAGGCTTCATTATTTTCCTCCAAACTCTCTTTCATAGGAGTACCTTTCAGCATTGTACTCATCTCTATTTTCAAAGGACACATTATTGTTCCAACCATAAATTTATCACACTCAAATCTCATAGGACTTTCCTCTTTATTCTTCTCATCAACATTTACTTGCTACACTGCTTCTTGCTGCAATTTATCTTCTTTCTGCTCTTCATGTTCTTTCCCTTCCAAAGGACAACTTACATCTATCATTGTTGAGATTTCTATACCAACTTCACATACATCTGCACTCTTTATGGCTGCCTTCTCTGTAGTTTCATTTGCCTCTACCAAAACTTCTTTCACTTCCTCTTTCACTTCATCATGCATTGGAAATGCTATCCTATCAATAAGACCTATACTTCTTGATTCCTTCCATGTTGTATCATCCTTCAATGGAAGCAAAACCATCTTCTTCCCATTCTTGTTGATGGTATATGTGTTCTCTCTACAATCATATATGGTTGACCTGTCATATTGCCATGCTCTTCTTAAAATCAAGTGACAATATTTTAAAGGCATAATATCACATTCAATGGTGTCAAAATATGGTCCAATGTTAAAAGAAACATATGAATTTTCGAAGACATGAATCCACTATTCATCTCCTAACCCATAAGCTCTGTAAGGTAAATCATGAGGTACTCTTGGAAGATTTAGTTTCTCAACCATTTCTACTGAGATTATATTTTCAAAGGAACCACTGTCAACTACAACTTTGCATACCTTATTCTTGCACTTGCACTTTGTTCGAAATATAGAATGTCTTTGGCTATAGCTTTGTCTTTTTGCTTCTTCTTCTTCCATTATGATGCTAGGTTATTTTCTTCTTATCTAGTCTCCTAGACTTCTTCTCAGACTACTTCTCTCAATCTTTCACAATCACACAAACATATACACAACTACTTTTTCCCAAACCTTTTGCTGAGATCTGATACCAAAAATGATGCAGAGCCACACCTTGAAAACTCAGGAGGAATTAGTCACTCAACTGAGTTGCTTCAAGGGGCATCTACAACCTCCAGGATCACACACTAAAATCAGATTAAAAACAAAATTTTGAAAATAAAATCTCCCAAAATATCTTCTTGCTACCTCCGGATAGACCCATGCACTGAGACTAATTTTTTGCAAACATACCGAATTCGACCCAAAACTAAAACTTTTTAATCTTCTGCAAACTATCAACTTGTTTCTAGTGAGAAGATAAGAAAAATCCATTCAAAACTCAGACCATCAAAAACTTGCACAAAGACAAAATAAAAAAACATTCCATATCTCTCCAAATTTGATTCGTCTTTTACATAGCTAACTGGCTTTCATTTAAAACTGACTCTCTTTTTCTTATTAAAGGATGTGAAACATTTTCTTCTTATTTTAGAAAAGAAGAACGTCTTCTATCCAAGAAAAGGATAAGAATCTGAAACTGCCTACTACCTATTATTGGAATCTGACAATCATTATCTACGAATTAAAACTATTCTAATTTAAAAAACCTATACCTGGTCCTAGGTGGCTATATCTGGAGAGCTCATCGAACTGCTACTCTAGGTATGCCACCACATGTAGGACGTTTATTGAAAACATTAAATTTAAATATTGAAAACATAAAACATTTCTTATTTTATTTCCTACTCTGCTACTGCAGCATGATCTTGTTTCATACTTCAAGGATTTGAAGTTGGCTATACCTGCACCTTCTTCCATTTAAAAAAAACAAAATCTTGGAAGTTGGGAGGAGGCTTGCTAAAGATAATATCACTACCTTTCTTCTTGGATCTCCTTGTGAAGAGTACAGTGGATGGTTTAGATGGCTTTGTGATGATTTCATTTCCTTTCTTCTTCAAGGGTTCTTCTTCCTTTTCAAACTCATCCTCTACCTCTTAATCTATATCTTCTCCGTTTCCCTCAGTTAACATAAGAGGTGTGCTTGATTTTAGTTTTGCTATCCTCCTCTTGCCTTTATTAACTACTTGTGGGAGCTTTATTTCCAGCTCTATCCTTGCCTTTACCTCATCATATGTTCCAAAGTGTGGTTCCTTTGTATCAATAGGTTCATTAAATAGAACTTCAATAATGTCCTTTGTTTCATCAATGTTTACCTCATAAGGAAGATGTTTTACCCATGCAATTATGGGCTTTACTGCCTAAATGTAGACTCTATAACTATCTACCATGAAACAAACATCATCTTTGTAATCTTCTACAAGCTTCTTAGGTATTCTAAATCTATTATTCATTTTCTATTTGAGTACTTCAAAATAGTTGTCCATAATGCTAACAAAAGTTTCTCCCATTTCTGCAATGTATTCATTAATCTACTATAGTACATGCACATGTTTGCTTCATACTACCATGCCTTTGGATGGAAAGAACTTCTAAACATAGAAGAAAAAACAAGTCAACAGAGAGCCAAATTTTTAGGTGTTGTTCTTGGAAGTTTGAATACTTTCCATATTCTTGTTGAATTGTTTCAACAATAGTTCTTCCATGTCATAAGACAAAGTGTTCTTCACAACTTTGTAAGCTAAGTCCACAACTTCACTTGATACATTATTGAGGCAGCTCAAACTATATATCTTGTGAGCTATAACATGTATCTTGAATTTTAGTTTTGCATTAGTTACGTTGCTGATTTTCATGCCTCTACCATCCCACTTGGCTCGGGTTATCTTTTCTAGCTTAGCCTGACCTAGGGTTTTGGTGGTTTTAGCTTTCGTGATCATGGGAAGGCTAGTAATGTGATGAATCATTTTCTTTGTGAGTACAATTGGTTGCTCAAGCCATATTTAACCATTATGTACCCAATTTAGAATATATTTGATCTATTTGATTTGAAAACCTCGGGGCATGTGAGGAATGTGGGTCAAACTTTTGTCTTCCAAATGTTTAAGTATTGGGTTTGAGAACTCCATTAACACATAATTCACCTACGGCATCATCCATTTCTAGGGTTCCAATTTCCTAAATAGAACACTTGAAATGAGTTTGAATATCATTAATAAGGAGTACCTTAGGTGGTATTTTTGATTGAGCTCTACTTGGGTCGAGGGTTTTTGTGATCAAGGGAACAAGTTTGAAATCTGGCAGTTTCCATTTGACTCCTCAAACCAACATCTTAGAGCCTTTTTTCGCTCTACTAGTACTGGTGCCTGATGCCATGCTTACTCGATAAATTATCAAAACCTTGAAAAAATCTCTGCAAATTCACTTGAAGTTGCTTGATTGCACTTAGATTTCATAGTGAAGAATGAATTAGATTTCATGCTTTTTGTTAAAACTTCACCATTAATGCTTGGTATGAAGGTAGCTGAGTTGACATCATGCTTGAAATTATGCTTGATAGGCTATCATCCACTATTCAGTTGATTACTTAGTGAATGTTTTGTGACTCGGTAATCATATGTGACTTGTTACTCCCGACCTTGGTCGCTAGAGTCTATGACCTAACCTTACTCAGTAGAGAGGGTAACTCGGTGATAACTAATACTAATCTTCCTCAGTGATCCTTTTGTATCTTGAATAATAATTTGGATCTTTGTCACCTTTCAATTTGGAACTATTTGAATGTGATCTTGATAACATAGTTCTAGTTATCCTTTGGAAACCTAGTTGAAAATGGTGGAGTAACCCACTTCTTGAGTAGTTGAAAATGGTGGAGTGTACCACTTCTTGAGTGACATGACCATCATTAATTGAAGTAGCTTCCTTAGTAGATTTAGGAATCCATTGCTGCCTCATCTGCTTTCAAATGTTATCTACTTTTTCTCTCTTTTCATCTTCAACTCTACTTATATTCATGTAATTCTTGGCTAGATGAACAAGTTCGGTACAAGTAAAACATCTTATGGTGGTATCTCTTTTCCTTGTGTGATGTTTAACACAATTCATGCCAATGTGTCCATATTCTCCATAGTAATGACATCTACACCAAATGTTGTAGTCCCAACCAAATATTTCTTTTACAATTTGCTTTGCTAGATTGAATGACTTAGTTCTGCAATCCGATGCCTTGTGACCTTGTTTCTTGCATTTGTGACACTTGCCTTCAAATTTTGGTTTCTGTTTGCATTCATTAGCTTTGTAACCATGTTGATTGCAATTGTGGCATTTTCAATTAAATTTTTATTTACCATTACTCCAACATTTCTTTGATGTATGACCTATCTTACCATAGTTATTGCAAGTAGGTCTTTGATTCCTTTGAGCATGTTGCTCGGAGGATTCACCATCTTCTTTGTATCCAATTCCTACTTTACCCTTTTTTCTATATAGATTCTTCGCATTCAGTTGATTTAATTGATTCATGTTAGCTTGGGATTTCATTATTCTTTCATTGATTTTCTTTTCAATGTTTAGGTCATTTTTCAATCTTTCACTAATTTTCTTTTCAGACCTTAGCTCATTTTTTATTCTCTCATTGATTTGTCTTTCCAAATTTAGATCATTTCTTAATCTTTCATTGATCTATCTTTGGCTCATGATTTCCTCATTTGCATTGGAGATTTGATCCATAAGATCTGCATGCTGAAGGGATTGGTTCTAGATTTCATTATTTCTTCCATCCATTTCTTCTTTCATCTTGTTCCTCTATTCCAATATTTCACATAGCCTCACTGACTGAATTTGTTATTCTCTTTTGAGCTTTCTTACTTCTTCCTGTAGGGAACCATTCTTCTATAAGAGTTCTTTCATTACATCATTTGTTTTAATTGAATTGCTTGAAGGGAAAAAGTCTTTAATTCTTTCTTCAATATACTAATGATCATTCATTTGATTTGCAAGTTCCTTCCTTCTTTTAGGGGATTGAGAAAGTTTCTCCTTAGCTTTCTTGAGTTGTGCAATGGCCATTTCTAGATCCAACTTTTCATTGTTAATTGCCTTATCAAGTCTGAATATCTCCATGTTCTTGATCTTTTCTCAAGCAATTAAACTTTCTCATGAGAACCACAAAGCTCTAATACCAATTGTTGGAAATATTCAAGACTATGCTAGGTTATTGAGAGGGGAGGGGTGAATCTATAAACTCTAAAAATTTATCAAATTCAACACTTTATAGTAATATACCAATTATCATTTATTGAACTAATTACATTCATGAGAAACTAAAAACATAAAACATTTACAACACTTGAACACAATAATTTGGTGACCCTAAAACCTTCCAAATAGAAAGTAAAACTTGGGTGGTGATGATACCCACAAAAATTCAATACTATAGCATAAAGTTGACCTGTTAAGGCTTACATTGATCATTTCTAATGATCTTCCCTATTAAGAGTAATTATTACTGCTAGGTCTACCTTTTTAAAGGATTTACAAACACACAATAAAGTATGCACTTGGTAAAGAGATTTTGAGAAAGATTGTTAAGTCTACCTTGTGAAAGGATTTAGACTGATTCACCTATTAGAATGAAATACTAGATCTTTGACTTACAATTGAATTGCTGATAGAGATTAATTGAATTACTGATCACCTTTTGTGATGGATATGTCTCTACTATTCCTTTTCTGATATGACCTTCAATATATATACTTTATTTGCTGCTTGATTACATTCACATTCTTAAATACTTATTTTCTTGCATATTGCATTGGATATGATACAATACATTACATATAATACCAATCCAATTAAAAAAATTACAAAGTCATCCAATATACAAGTTAACATCAATATTACAAAGTCGGCCCATATAAAGACACTCGAGTTCTGAAGACTGACTTGGTGAAGTTCTGATACTTGATGTCCACAATATTACTTAGCATCATCATGTATTTGATAGAATTAGAAGCTTGGTCCATACTAATCACCTTAGAGTAGACTAAAACTTGGTCTACACTAGTGACTTGGTAGATATAATGTCACTCGACATAAACTGAATTACTATTTTACCATGACTTCACTAGGTAAACACTATCTTTGCATATGGCTTGGTTAACACTAGCTTTGCATCACATAAATTATTATCTTGGTAGAAACTACAAAGCTCAGTAACCACTAGAGTGCTCGAGTTGAATTGCTAGACTTCACATTGCCTGATTCTACTTAGGTTGAATTGCTACACCTCACACTAACTGAATTCCCTTGGTAACCACTAGAATGCTCGGTGGCCACTGGAATTAGTCTAGAAGACTTGGTAGCAGCTATAGAATTCAGTGGTTACTAAATTACATGGAAAACACTATAGATTATTCAATGAGCTCAGTAGCCATACAAAATTTAGATAAGTGTTGTCACTAATAACAAACTTGAAAGAAATGTCAACAAAAGTGACTCAAAATATGTAATTGAGAAGAACATAGGTGCAAAATGGAATAATCATAGAATGAAAATAGATACCATCATAGATACATTACTTGACTTTGCAATTAGGGTAATTTCTCATAAACTTTATCAATCAAGTAGGTTAAATAGTGTACCCTACATTGCAATTGATGTTGGTTATAAACTTGTCAAGAAAGATCATACTTATGATCTTGTAGACTTCAATAACAACAAATAATGGAAAATCTTGGAGTAATTGGGAAGATAAAAAGTGCATAATGTAAATTTGGATCAATACTTGTGTGCATATTTTTCTACGTACAAAATGAATTCTCATATTTTGGTAAAATAGGTTGGAAGACCAACATATTAGTGGCTGTACAAATCAATGAATATATTGAGCAAATGTGTGAGAACTTTGAAATAGTTATGACAAGCTATTTTGAAGACTTTAAGAAGTTTATGAAGTAGAGAATGAGGATACCAGTCTCTTTAGTTGAACAATTCAACAATGACATATGTTTCCTGGTAGATACTGATTATACTTACATTCAGGCTATTGTACCTAGGGTAAGATGGCTAAGACCCTTAGGATATGAGATCAATTTTGATGAAGCCTTAGTTTCCATCACTACACTGCTAACATAGGATATTGATAAAAGTGCCAAGATATTTGGTAATTATGATGTTATGAAATCCAAAGTTGAAATGGAGTTAAAGATAACCTCCACAATGAAGAAGAAAGACAAATTGGTGAGAAAATTAAAGGCCAAATTTGGAGAAGGTGCAAGTGAAGTGGAAGAATAGGAACAAGCCCAAGAACCTCTTGCTTTGAACCAAGGCATGGCCGAGGAAGGTGCCAAGGAATAGCAAACCAAAGAAGCACCAATTCAAACATAACCTGAGAAAAGAAAGGCCAAGGCACAACCTATGGCAAATACAAAGGCAAAGAAGTCTACTAAGCCCAACCTAACAAAGCCAATAACACCAACAACTAGGGTAAGCATAAGGGCCACTACATAAACGACCAAAGAGAAATCCAAAAAAAAAAACAAAGGCTACTAAACAAAAGGGCCTAGTACAAAAGAAACAATGAAGAAAATACACTGCACAACAAAAAATTGATGATAAAAGGATAGAATATGAAGATACAATCTAGTTTAGAGTGGTAAGTCACACACCAAAATATGATCTTGAAAATATCTATAAGAATGTTAAGAATAATGCAGATTTGACAAGTTTGTAAAATATTAATTTTTAAAAATTTGGTAGAGAAGAACAAAATTTGATTGAGAAATTAATATATGCAATGATGTCTGAATTCAAGAACACCCCACTTGAATTATGTAATACAATACCTAAGGATTTTTATACTATTGTGAAAATAAGTGGCATTATTTTTTAAACTTGGAGAAATAAATCAGAGAATCCACACTAGCCCGGGTGATGCTAGAATTGACAAAAGGAAAAATTGCCAAAGAAAATAAGAAATATGGTGGATAGTTTTCACCAAAATATAGGACATTTAGCATCCTTTAGAACAATATTGAAGATGGTTTCAAGAAATCCACTCAAATGTGGAAATTGATCTATGGGTTGACAATTGTTAAAGAAGGAGAAGAAGATCTATTTGAAGGTAGAAACAATGGAGATGAAGATGAGGACAAGGAGGAAGAAACTGAAAAAGATAATACTATTGTGGAGGAGACATAAAAGGAAAAAGATGACATGGCTATAGCTAAAAAGCAATAGGAAGAACATAGTGTGCAAGAAACACAAATGCCTATTATGAGCCATGCACATGACATAAGCATGCCTATGGAAACTATAACCATTAAGGATATCTCTAATGTCTCTACTCATAACATCAATCCTTTAATTGTAGAAGACCTAAAGAAAATTCTTGACCAATCCACACTACAAGCCATATTGTGTGAAAATCTAGTATTGGTCAGTGTTGATGAACTTCAGAAGGTAGAAACTAACATTACAAGGGATAAGATGAATACAAAAGAACCACCTTCTACCATCCCTTTAGCTACTAGTGTTCAACCTTTAATAAAAACATCAATAGACACATCCACAAAGGTTGACACAACTATTGAAGTTGATTTGGTTGAACAACAATAGAGTACAATAGAATAGAAAGAAACAACAAATGATCAACCTAATGCACAAACACATGGTGTGAGTCAAATCATTGTAATTGATCATAGTAGATCTAAATAAAGTAAGGACATACCAAAGGATAAGGAACAAGAGGCCATTCAAGCATTGGTAACATTACCAACATCTTGCACTGCTACAAAAGTCCTTTAGAAGCTGAGCACTGAAGCTATACAACTACAGATCTCAACACTAGGCTCAAGTTCCTCCAAGGTTGATAAGGTAATTCACTATGGAGATTCAACTCTAGATGAAGAAATAGTGATACCTAAGTATGATTATGCAACCATAACATTAGAATCGATAGGCATAATGTGACAAGCCTTGGAAAAGAAGAAAAAATAGGAAATACTCAGAAAAGAGCATAGATAGAGGAAATCATTACAATAAATCAAAGACATCTTCTTAGATGCATTTAGCTTTCCAACACCTAAAGAATCAAAGCCACTATTGGAACAATTATCAGAAAGTGTGGAACAGTTGAACAATGAAGACTAGGACACTGATGTGAAACTTTTGGAATGGACTAAAGGGAAATTTCAAGGGAAAGTAAATGAAAAGATATATGGTGACATAACATTGATGAAAGTTGAATTGGATACAAAAATTGAGAAAGTGAAGAAGGTACTTGAGAACATATTCTCATTGTACACCAAACTATGTGATCCCACACTCTACATTCAAGAAACAAGCCATAGAATTCTGAGTTTGGAGAGAAATTAAAAAGTATCAGGTATGAAACTACCTCAAAATCTAGCTCAAAGTGAGAAGCATTTTCACTCATTGCTTCAATCAAAAAGTCAACTAGCTGTGTTAACAATAGAAGAGGCTAATATAAGAGCCAAGTTGACTAATATCCAAGCCTCCCTTACCCCCCTTATGGAGATACTCCATAAAAAACTACAATATGCATAAATTTTTTTGAAGAAAGATCCTAATATTTCTACCTTAGATAGACTAATTCACCCTGTAGCAGAGATAGCAATCCAAATAAAGTCATTAGATGTTGCATGTGACAATTGGGATGCTACTTTGAAAATAATCATGGAAGTCCATAAATCTTTTTTGGACAAATACACCATAAGTGTATAAACCCATTGACATAAGTTTCAAAAAGGGGGAGATAAAAGCAAGGGGGAGATAAATAAGCAAGGGGGAGATAAAATAAGAAAGAAGGGGAAATTTTAAAAATAAGAAGAAAAGGGGAGAATAAGCAAAATAATGAAAGCAGGAGCAAACACAACAAAGAAAGAAAGAATAGAAATAGAGCATATCAGGTAAAGAGTATCACCACATTTGAAGTCAAAGAGTATCAGCAAGAGACAAATCTACTTAGAAAGGACAATAGATTTTGGATACAAAATAGGCATATTAACTCAGGGGGAGTTACAAATTTTTTGAGGTATATAGTCTATTACAAAATTTTGCAATTTTGAAGTTTTGTATATAAGCCAAGTTGTGAATATATTATACTCGAGAAGATTAGATAATTATGCAAAATTACATGTTTTTGACACACATGTCGAAGGGGGAGATTTTTGATCTTAGATTGGTTTTGAAAATTGTGTGTCAACATACTTAAGTCATTTACTAAGTTCATGCCAAAGTAGTAATACATGTCGATTATAATATGTAAATAAAAGACCATGCCGAGTTGCAATGAATGTCGAGTCTCTCAAGTGCTGAGAAGATAGACCATGCTAAGTGATTCAACTACCAAGTAAATAGTAGATGTTGATTAGTTTAGGTGCCAATTCAGAATCAAAATTACAATATGTGCCAAGCATTAGTAACTACAAGTGCCGAGTAACATTGATTGGACATACTTGTTTGTGATTGCAAAAACAACTATGTAAACCATTTTTAAGTTGACCAAAGGATAGAAAACATTCTTTTGAAGATAAGGATGAATTTGTATGTGGATTCCCTGTGCAATTACATTCAACCAATAAAAAAAAGGAAAGATTAAGTGGAAAAAAGGATGAATCTTAGCTATAGATTCATACCTAACCCTAAGTCTTCTAGTCTTCTTAGGGAGGAAAAAACCCTAAACTTTATATGAGTGTATAAGGGATTGAAGGAGAAGAATAGAGAAGTTTGCATGCAAAAATAGAGCATTCGTGGAGACTTAGAAGTTATAGAGAATGAATTGTAGAATCAGTTGGAGGAGAACAAGAACAAAGGGATACAACAATTATCACATTAGATCAGGAATGATCAAGAAGAACACTGTATGTATTTGATCTTTAATCAAGCAGCCAGAGCCAATCACAAGATCTATGCTGAAACATCCTAAAAGATGATTTTAGTTAAATCTCTTAGGTGGAGTAGTCCTAACAGATTGTTGTGAATCCTTTAATATGGTGGCATTCCAAGTGGATGTCCAAGAGTCCTCTAACTAGGCACACTTCTAACAGGGTGTTGAAATCCTCTAACAAGGTGGGACTTAATAGTCCTTATAAGTCTTTAATAGGATAGGCCTTTCACAAGGCAGATCATGATTCATGGACAAACCATTGTAACCTTAATTGGCTACATTTTATTTCTATATTAGTGAAGAAATGTGGGTGTCATCCCCACCCTAGTTTTACCTTCTCTTTGGAGGGTTTTTGGGTAAACATATCTGGTGTCAAATGTGTGATTGCTTATATGTTTGCATGATTTAGACGTATGTGCTTTACATGTCATTTCAATTTATCTATTGAATGCATGAGATGGATGAGTGGTGAAAAATTTTATGGGTTCATTTTTTAACTATTAATTCACCTCCCCACCCTCTCTCAGAAGTTTACCTTTTGTAAGGTCCCTCCTCCTATGTACTTATCAAATATGAATCCTCTGTTAAAACTATTATAGGAGATTGAAACATGTATGAAGTAATGTTTTATGTTGTGAATGTCCTAATGAAATTGAGAGTAGTTAATACATCCATGTTTTAATAATTAGTGATTGAAGAACTACTACATTATCTCAAATTGTTTAAACACAAAAAATTTCACTAATGATGATATGATGCATTTTCACCTAATGATGAGGGTGTTGATTTTTGTACCTTGATGATTAGGTTTATGCTTTTAGATAGTTCAGTATGCCCTATTGATGATGTATATGATGTTTAATTATATGCATACCTAACGATGATTATTCTAGTATTTTAATCTAAATTAATGAATAAAGTTATGTCATATTGATTAGGTAATTACTGATGACTAAGTATTCTCGTAGTATTAGGATTTCTCGAGTTCAAACTTGTACATTATATGGAGATGTCTACTCTGTGTCTTAATGATAAGTATTCAAAACTCACTTTAATCCTATGTCTTCTTTCTAAATCTTGATCAATGTAGCATGTATCATCTTAGTAGGTTAAATAACCTAAAAAATATATATTTGTTGGTTTGTTTTTGTCTCGAATTTTGGGTATGACATTTTGGTACTAGAGCCAAGTTTTGCGATACTAGGGCAATAATGGGTCCATGTTAAGTGTGGGCATTTAAAATGTACTATATGAAGCAGAGATTTCTCCTTGCAAAAATTTAATAAGAAAATATATTTCTTCTAAAGTGTGACACTAATAATTAAACCTAAGTAAAATTTGAATCGGTATTAACAAATGTAAATCGTTAAACCATATCAAATAACCTGATCTTAATGACTCAAAATGAATGATTAGATGCAAGAATGTTATATTAAAGTATATTATGATCTCATTAATAAATCAAAATTATATTTAACATGACCAGCTCGAGGGAAAACTAAATTAAGAACCCTAAAACAAATTTGAATCATGAGAGTGGAAATGATTAAATAACATATAAGTCAAAGAGAAAGTGTTTCTCATCATCTTTAGTAGAAGTCAAATTTTGATTGACTTGATCACTCATGGAAGCATTATAGTTCATATTAAGTATGGAAGTGATCGAGTAGACATGTATCAATCTAGAAATTTCAAACATAAGTAAAGGAAATCTACGATCTTCATAATCTAATTTTGTACCTTCGGATTGAGATATTGAATAGATAAAATGAATGGTGAGTAAATAGGAAGGTAACTATAAGAATTTGGCTTAGGCCAGAATTCACCCAAGACCAAGGAACTCAAACACAAGCACATAATAGACCAAAATAGAGAGAGTATGATCATAATGATGATATTCATTCAATATGCCATCTTGAGAGTACATTAGGAGTTCTTGTATATAAAGGCCTCAAGAGAGTGTCTAGAATGCATAGAAGTCAACAACATGATAAGTCATACAACCAGGCACATGTCCACTAGATATGGGTTATCCTCCATTAAGCACATAAGTAAGTGCAATTATGTGAGGATAAGTCTACAATGGTGTAGTACAAAAATTAGTGGATTAGACAAAATGTGCTAAATTAGGAGTGCAAATAACTATGTTGTAAACATGACAACTCAGTGAATGATGCAAACTCCTATGTTGTAGACACCATGTGCATAATTAGAATTGTATACATCAATGAAAGTACACAAACTCCTAAGTGTCTCGCCTAAATAAATAATAAAATAATGAAAATTAATTAAATAATGTATTAACGTAAGCAAACTTAAGTAAGTGTAATAAGTAAATACTTATCTACACCAACACTCCCCCTTAAGTGCAACTTAGGGGAATTCCCTTAAGCTTACAAAATCTAGGATGGAATGCAATATGGGTCTCAACTACTAGGCCATGTTAGGTACCCATGTACATAATTATATGCAATCTCCCATAAAGTGGAGAAAGAGGGAAAAACTCATGGGAAAAATCCTCCCCCAAAAAGAGAGATGAATAGGGATGCATCGATGGATGGAGTAGTCAAGACCCCCCCATTATGACATACATCTAGTATATACATAAGAGAATGATGAGAAGAGGAAGAGAGACATGATAGGCTCCCCCCCCAAAGAAGAATGTCAAATAGTGATTGCTTTGATGAAGAAGTTGATCTGAGACTATAGAATGGTGTTCCTCTCCTTAGGAAGAAACATTGGAAAAGGTACAAATGAGATGCTTCTATTGTGTGTGGGAAGAATCCCATGGATAAGTGATGTCTCTAAAATTTTCTCAATTGGATGAAGAACCTATCCCAAAGAATTGTCTATCTCTACAATTGATGAAGAACCCTACTACACTAGCTGATCATAAGTATCCACAATCACTTCAACCTGTGACAATTGATCATGTAGAGAATGAACAAGAGAGTCAGATGGAGCCCTCATGACAACTAAAGAAGGTGTTTTTGCATCAATAAGAAGAGGTAGATCATCAATACTATCCTCCAAATCTATCACTGAAGCTGTACCTAGAAGACTAGCTGTACCTTGCTATTTTGGACCTATCACTATGGCTATGTATGCATGTGGATTGAACTGATGTAGTGACCTCTCACTGCAACTATCGATAGAACCCCATGTGTCTGAATCTATTGAAGCACTATCACTGATGTCACTATTAGTTTCGACATTGTATTATGTGCGAAGAGGAGTAGAGGACAAGCAAGGTGAACTTTTTTCAAATTACACATCCTTCTCCACCAATATATGACGTGTCTCTGGATCTAGAAGTCTATATGCCTTCACACTATCTTCATAACCAATGAAGGTACAAGGCTTAGATGATTGTGCCTTGCATCTCTTGGAAGATATCTTTGCCCATGTAGGACAACCAAAGACTTTGAAGTGTTTCACTATATGTTTTCTATCGCACCATGCCTCAAAAGGAGTTTTTCCATCTAAGGCTAGATGAGGAGAACGATTAAGAATGTGAGTGGCACTTGAGATTGCTTCAACTTCTAATGATAGATCTAGAGACTTGGCATGTATCATGTAACTTGCCATAGACTTAAGAGCTTGGATCCTCAAAGCTACAATATCTATCTTATGCAGACTAAATTCTAGCAGAGTCTAAAGATCAATTCCCTCAAGTCTACAAAGGTCCATAAGTCTTCTATTCACATACATTGTTCCATTATGCACTCGAAGTACTTTGATAGCTTTCCTAGATTTCTTTTCTAAATGAGTCTTGAAGTCTAGAAACTTGTCCAACACTTCATTCTTATTATGAAGAAAATAGACCCAACTGAACCTTGAAAAGTCATCAATGAACCTTGAAAATTCATCAATGAAGTTAAGTATGTAGCAACCTTGGCTAAATGCAAAAGGAGCTGCTAATACCATGTGAACCATCTATAGAACACATAGTGCTCTTAAAGACCTCCCTCTCTATAAGTTCCCCTCTGGATGCATGTCCATTGAACCTGTTGAACATTCACCCTTAGAAAAGTGGATTTGAGGTAGACCTTTGACCATTCAATTTGTGAAAATTTGCTAAAGATAGTGGTAGTCAAGATGACCATATTGCTCATGCCATTGTTTGAATTTGATTGTGTTAACAAGGCTTTTGAAGGGTACTTGGGCACAAAATGGGAGAAAGAGTACAACCTTTTTTTATGATTCACTTTCCCCATTGCAACCAATGAGTCATCTTTAAGACTATGCACTTTTACTGAGTTTGGAAGGAATTCAACTCTATGTCCATCTTTGAGGTGAGTGATTTGGTAGATTGAAACGAGATTTGAACTTAGGTTAGGAACATAGAGAAAATCTTGAAACTCTCCATTTTCCATTTCCACATTTCCTTTCCCTTCAACTTCCATTTTTCTATCATCTCCCATGAAGATTTATGGTACCTTAGATTTCTTCATTGAAGAAAAATCCCCCTTTGAAGAACCCATGTGATATGAGGCACTTGAGTCAAATATCCATTCCTTTGAAGAGTTTGAATTTGCCATAATTTCTTGCTCTTTGCCCTTGGAATCTAAGGAAGACCCTTTATCCTTACAAGAATTAGGCAATGGAACATTATGTTTCTTCATGATGTTGGTTAACTCATCAATCTTCTTAAGGGAATACTCATGTTCTTCATGACCCAATTTCTTGCAATAAGCACACTTCTTCTTCTCCTTATTATTGTGCCCCTTCTTGTTGGAATTTAAGGACTTTCCTTGTTGATTGGATTGTGGTGTTGTCTTTTCTACATCCACAAATTTTTTCTTCCACTTCTTCTTACCCTTTCTTTTATTTGAAGATTGTCTGGCTAAATTTTGAGAACTTTCATTGTTGGCCACCAAGCTTTTGACTTAGGTGATTTGAGAATCCCCATTGATTTCAACTTGTTTTCTTCATCATCCAATAGTTTAGCATATTTATCAAAAGTGGCTTTCTTATAGGTAGACCCTAAGGTAGTCTTTGAGGTGTTAAAAGAAGATACAAATGTGGAATATTTTGATGGCAGCTTGTTATGAATGAGATAGATCATTCTGTCATCTTTGATTGAACTCCCATAATCAGTAAGCTTTGTCCTTATTTCATTCAACTTGATGATGAAATCCTGTATTGAGTCATATGACTTAGGATCTAAGGAGACAAGCTCATCTTCTATTTTGAAAAAATCCTCTTCAGACACTTTACCATAAAGGTTTTTGAGGGTATCCCAAGCTTCTTTGGTTGTAGAACACTTCTTTATTTGATACAAGATCTTATCATCTACCCCAAAACATATATCACCTAGGGCTTTCCTATCCATTGCTACCTAAGATGAAATATCACTTTCTAAAACTTTATCACCTGCTAGTTTAGGAATACCATCTACATATTGTAAAACTCCATTATGCATTAAGTGATACCACATTTTTATGGACCATGTAGCATAGTTATGAGGAGTTAATTTAGGAAACTTAAAGTTGCCCATAATGCAAAAAATGAAAGAAAAGTGCAAAAAAGAGAGAACACAACACCAAGAACACCCCCCCTTTTCACTAAATCAAGAAACACTTTATCAGTAGTGTGATTACAATGGACCACTTACCAATTTTGGCATTTGTGCACTTTTGATTTTACTTGTTGCAACCTCTTAATAGATTACAAATATGGAACTTAACAATGTGCTACAATTCTGAAGCATTACAAAGCAAAGAAAGGGACTATTGCTAAAAGTGACACTTTTAACCACAAAACCCTACAGTCTGATAGCATATTTGGAAAATAGACAAAAAATAATGCACTTTCAAAAAAAATGAAATCTATTTTCGACTCTAGATGTGCCCATACAGAGCGTTTGAAGTTGCAAAATGCAAGATTATGCAGGTACAGTCACCAAAAAATGCAATTTTTGAACAATCTGTGCACCACAACTAGAAATGAGCTACACCATTTAAAAGCTTAGGAAATTCTACCTAATTGAAAAAAAAAATTGCACCTAATTTGGAGTTTGGATGTCTAAGTTATGGCCTCCTAAATTTGGACTATAAAAACCAAAATCAATTTGGAGAGGGGTTACAATAGCGAATGATGAGGTTAAATTTGACTATCATACAACCATCAAAATAGGTCAATTTGGCCTTGGATTAACATCCAAATGGGTGTCAAATTTAAGTTAACAAAAAGATGACATCAGCACACCTTGCCCCTATGATAATGTTAGCATGACATAGTTATATAGATTATGACATCATCTATATAGAATGTTATGTTAGTACTAAAGACAAGTGGTAAAAGAAAATTGTGTGCCTACCTATGTGTCATAAAAAATCTAACTGGGTAGGTATGATGGCTGATGTTAGATTGCTACAGATATGGCATTGCCAACTGGGCTCCTGACTGGGATGATGATGGAGGCCAAAGTCACTGTTTGACTATGTAGTGATTGGTTGCCAAACTATTGACTCGTGTCAGATTTATGAAATCCATGCTTGTAAGGAAATGTTTAGGCTGTCAAAGAATCTAGACGTGATGGCCAAAATCTTTCCACGCTGCTGAAATATCCAAAAGATGTTGTTGAGGGTATTTCATTAGTCCCACATTGATGGCATTAGTGCACTAAGTGCGTAATAAATACAAACTGCCATGTTTTGCAAAATAGAAGAGCCCATAGGGTATGGGCTAGCTTGTTCTACTCACCGATGGAGAAAGCTACTTATCCGATGGGATGAGGTCACTGATTATATTGGGCCATGGCCTGATGTAATATGATGTGTAGTACAGCTCTGTCATGGCCGAATTTAATAAGGCTGAAAGGTGAATAAAGATCCTACTATTATTAACATTTCCCTACGATAATGAATTAAATAATTTGTAGAGTTGGGGTATGACTGCCCAATTTTGCATAATTTTTTCCTGTACAACTATAGCCTGATTGGGCAATTTTTTTTGAAAAATATAGCAAAATTACAAAGAAATTAATTGCAGATTTGAACAATAAATTATCAGATCAATAAATTGACCATGCCTGAACTACAAATTGGGGTCTCCAAGTTTTGATTTGCAAAAAAATTTTGCCTCATGGTCAACTTTCACCCAGCATAGGTAAATTTATAGTCAATCTTCATTGAACAGATGCTCCAGATGCAACAATGAGGTTAGATCTAGCTTAGATGCTCCCAATTTTTGTGGATCCTCCAAATTCATGTCAAGGTGTTGAAGCATGAACAGTCTTGAACGGCTATGTATAGAGAATCTCCCTCAACTCTAATACCATGTAAGAATTTGGTTTAGGCCAAAATTCACCCACGACCAAGGAACTCAAACAAAAGCACATAGTAGAGAAAAATAGAGAAAGTATGATCAAAATGATGATATTTATTCAATATGCCAGCTTGATAGTACACTAGGAGTGCCTGTATATAAAGGTCTTAGTAGAGATTCTAGAATGCATAGAAGTCAGCAACATGATAAGTCATACAACTAGGCACATGTCCACTAAATATGGGTTATCCTCCATTAAGCACATAATTGAGTGTGATGATGTGAGGATAAGCCTACAATGGTGTAGTATGTAAATCAATGGTGTAGATGACATGTGCTAAATTAGTGATGGGGACACAACCCAACAACAGAATGGACACAATAGAAAACAGAAATTATATTAACTGAGAAGATAAGCTAGTATAAACAGTGCAGAGAAAATAAACTTCAAAACATGCCCTACGGGCTTAAAATAGCATAAATCTGGAGAATATTTCTCCTTTTAGCACCTCCTCTCAAGCTCCAATCCGAACTGCCTTTTACAATGCCAAAAATCTCCTTAAATAGACCCCAAAGGGTTAAGGACTAGGAGTACATTCTAGAAAGTGCTAGTAGGCATCCAACAACAAAATAGAAGGTTCCAGAAGTTGCGTTAGAAGTCGGTGCAAATCTAGAAGAATCTAGAAATGGTAGCCGAACTTCTGGGAGGCATAACTTTTGAACCGTAGCTCTGATTGATGAACCGTTTACATTTTTAGAAAGCTCTCGAAGCGCTCTATAGTCCCATGGACGAGCTTTGTGCGTCCCCCATTTTTTGACCCTTTTCAAGGTCATTTAATGCCCCAAACCTGACTTTGAAGCATTCTTAGGAGGTCTCCAAAACTCAAAAAACTGCAATAACTTTCAAACCGTGGGGCCTATTGACCTGATTCTTTTTCTAGAATGCTCTAAATCATGATTATATTCATCTGGCCAATTCACACTTTCTAGTTTACCAAAATGATGGCCCAAATACATGCTCCTATTTTTTTGGGATTTTCAAACGCACTGATAGTTGAACTATGAGAGTTGGAACCTTTATTTGAGCCAAATGGGTATCCAAAAATGTAAAGACATGAAACAGAAACTAAGTCTAAGTACATTTTTTTTTTGGGTGACATAGGATTGCCCTTATACCTCTGGATGCTCCTACATCAGACACCCAGGGTAGATTGAAAAGTGACCCTGTCACTTTATGGATGGCAGAGGAAATCCCAAATGGGAAACCTCAGCTGCTGAAATCCAAGTTGAGTCCTCGATCGACCGTCCTTTCCATTTGACCAAATACTCTTCATACTGTCTATTTCTGGTACTCCTACCCACATGATGATATAGAATGTCTTCTATCTCCTCCTTCTTATAAGCAAGAATTGGACATGGCTCTAAAACCAGCTCCTCATCTGCACCATCATCATGATACTCTTTTAAATCTGCAATGTTGAAAATGGGATAAATGTGAATACCATCTGGCAGCTCCACCTTATATGCATTTCCTGAGTTATGTTTCTTCAAAACATTTTAGGGGCCAAATTTCTTCATTTTTAGCTTGTTGTAAGTACCAACTGGAAATCTTTCTTTTTGTAAGTGCACCATGACTAGATCCCCTACTTGGAATTCCTTATGTTTTCTCCTTTGATCAGCCCTAGCTTATACTCTTGATTCATCTTGATAATGTGTGCTTGAACCTGCTCATGTAGACGCTTGATGTGTTCAGCAAATTCCTCAACTTTAGCACTTGTCCTTTCCCCTTGTTCTATCTTCCTCAATTCTGGTGCAGTCCTTGGGCTATTCCCATATACAATTTGAAATGGTGATTTTCCAGTACTCCTATTTACAGAGTTATTATAAGCAAACTCTGCCTGTGGTAGAATCAAATCGCATCCCTTGGGCTTATCTCCAACTAAACATCTCATCAAATTTCCCAGACTTCTATTTACCACTTCTGTTTGCCCATCACTCTGTGGGTGATGCGTGGAACTGAATTTCAAGTCTGTTCTCAACTTCTTCCACAATGTCCTCCAGAAATACCCCACAAATTTAGTATCTCAGTCAAAAACTATACTCCTTGGAAGACCATGTATTCTTACCACCTCTTTGAAAAACAAGTCTGCAATATGGACAACATCATGAGTTTTGTGGCATGGAATGAAATGTGCCATTTTGGAGAACCTATCAACCACCACGAATACTGAGTCATTACCCCTTTGTGTCCTTGGCAATCCAAGAACAAAATCCATACTTATGTCCTCCCATGGCCTTGATGGAACAGGCAATGGCTGATGTAGGCCAGTATTTTGACTAAACCCCTTGGCAACTTGACAAACCTAGCAACTTTGTACAAACTTCTTCACATCCTGTGTAATTTAAGGCCAAAAATAATTTTCTCTAAGAATGGCAATGGTCTTATCTTGACCAAAATGTCCTACCATCCCTCCACTATGTTTCTCCTTAATTAGATTTTCCCTCATGGAACTCCTTGGAATGCACAATTGACTACCTTTGAACAACGTGCCATCCTGAATCAAATAGTCTAACCACTTGGTTCTATCTACAACAACAGGTTCTTTACAAGCTTTCCATGCTTCAACAAAATTAGGATCCTTGGGGTACAAATTCTTGAGTTCATCAAACCCAACTACTTCAACCTGCATTGTTGTAAGCAACAATTGTCTCCTACTTAGTGCATCTGCAACCTTGTTAGATTTTCCACTTCTATGCTTCAACACAAATGTATAAATCTGCAAGAATTCTACCCACTTCATATGCCTTTGATTCAATTTACCTTGGCTATTTAGGTACTGTAATGCCTGATGATCAGTATACAAAACAAATTCCTTTGGCAATAAATAATGCCTCCATTTCTTTAGGGCCTAAACTATTGCATAGAACTCTTGATCATAAACCGAATACTTCTTCTTTGCATCATTCAATTTTTCACTAAAATATGCAATAGGCTTACCTTCTTGGCTTAATACAGCCCCAATAGTGCTACCACTAGCATCACAATCCACCTAGAATAATTTTCTAAAATATGGAAGTGCCAACACAGGCTGTTCAGTCACCTTCTTCTTCAGCAATTCAAAACTTCTCGCAGCTGCTGTAGTCCATTTGAACTCTTTTCTATCCCATCTTATTGTATCAGTTAGAGGTGCACATATGCCACTAAAATTCTTAATAAACTTCCTATAAAAACTAACCAGACCATGAAATGGTCTTAACTCAGTAGCAGACCTTGGAGTAGGCCATTCCAAGATGGATTTTACCTTCTCTAGATCCATTTTTAGACCTTCAGGTGATATAACAAATCCCAAATAGACTAACTCCCTTTTTGCAAAGACACACTTCTTTAGATTAATTAACAGTTTCTCTTCCCTTAGCCTTTCAAGGACACTACGAATATGCAGTAAATGTTCTTCCAAAGTCTTTTTGAAAATTAAAATATCATCCACATAGACAATAACAAATTTTCCCAAGAATTTCTTAAGTACCTCATTCATGAGCCGCATGAAGGTGCTTGGGGCGTTCGTCAATCCAAAGGGCATGACTAACCACTCATAAAGACCCTCCTTGGTCTTGAAGGCTATTTTCCACTCATCTCCTTCTCAAATCCATATCTGATGATAGTGACTCTTCATATCTATCTTTGTGAAGTACTGAGCTCCACTCAAGTAGTCCATAAGATCATCCATCCTTGGTAAAGGAAATTGGTACTTGATGGTTATCCTATTTATAGCTCGAGAATCTGTACACATCCTCCACTCTCCATCCATCTTTGGTGCAAGTACTACAGGTACTACACATGGACTCAGGCTCTCTCGAATCAAGCCCTTCCTCAACAGCTCTTGAACCTGTCTATTTAGCTCCTCTGTTTTAGTAGGAGTCATCCTGTGAGCAGCCTTGTTAGGCAAACTAGCTCCTGGAATCAGATCTATTTGATGACTGATTTGCCTTATTGGTGGCAATCCATCTAGAACATTATCAGAGATAATATCTCCAAATTCCCCTAGTAAATCTAAAACTTCAAATGGTATTTCACTACTACCTTCTTTATCTTTCCTAGGAATCAAAGCATAGCACATACGCTGATGTTTCATGCCATCTAAAAACTTCCTTCCATCAACAAGATAAATCCTAGCACTGCTACATACCTTTTCACCTTCCTTTTTCATGGGCTTCAATTTCTGGTGAACTCCATCCTTTATCAGAGAGTATGTGTTTGCATGTCCTTCATGCACTGCATGTCTATCAAATTGCCATGGTCTACCCAACAATAGATGGCAAACATCCATCGAAATAACATCACAGAGAACTTCATCATGGTAACTCCCAATTTTGAATTTTACTAAACATTGTTCGCTTACTAGGACCTTATGATCATCTTTTACCCAAGAAATCCGATAGGGCTGGGGATGTTTCTCCCTCTTGAGCTTCAACTTAGAGACCATCTCCTCTAATACCAAGTTATCAGTGCTACCACCATCAATGATCACATCACAACATTTATCCTCACACTTGCATCTGGTACGGAAAAAACTCCTCCATTGTCCTGGTTCATTCTCACCACTTAGTAAGACTCTTTCATTTACCAAGGTCTCTCCTCTTTCTGCATCCTCTGAATGTGATGATTGTGCATCCTCATCCATGTGAGCAACCCTAGCTTGGCCCTTAGCTCTCCTATTTGTCCTTCCTTGTCATTGAGGGCATTCAAAGGCACGATGACCTTCTTCATTGCAATGGAAATAGGTACCACGAAAGCCTCCTCTTCCTTGTCCACGTCCTCTACCTCTTCCTCTTTGATTTCCAAAGTCTTGATCATGAGAGCGGTTGAAACCCTCATTCCTCTGGTTACTGCTAGTACCCTCATCTTCATTTTTCTTTTGAGTTTCATTACGGCCTCTAGATGATCTACCGCTTCCCCTTCCTCCTTGACCACGCCCTCTTTGTCTTCCTTCAAACCTTTTACTCAGCTTCTCTTCAACTTGTAGGGCAAACTGGTATGCTTCATCAATGCTAGTCATTCTTACCAGACTTAATTCCTCCTGGATGCTAGGTCACAACCCACTGATATAACGAGCAACCTTCTCCTTATTTGCTTCTGCATGCCCCGATCTAATCAGGAGTCGATAAAAATCCTCTGTATATTCTTGGACTGATCTTCCTACTTGCTTTAACCCATGCATCTTCTTAAACAGATCAAGCTCGTAGTCCACAGGAATGAACTGCTTCTTCAATTTGTCCACCATGTGATCCCATCTTGTGATCTTCTCCTTTCCTCTTGTAAGTCTTTCCATTTGAATCTCTTGCCACCAGATTTTGGCATGGCCTTTTAGTTTGGCCTTTGCAAACTTAACCCTATCTGGGTCCCTTATATCCTCATACTCAAAGTATTCTTCCAGTTCATTGATCCAATCGATCAACTCATCTGGTTTCAAATTTCCCAAAAATATCCCCACTTCAATTGTAGGTCTTTTCCCAAACTTAGTAATGGCCCTAAAAATCCTGTCCTCTACAGGATTCAGAACTTCCCCGTCAACTTCCATTACTTCCTCTTCATTTTCATCCTCACTATTGTCATTTACGGCAACATTTGCTCCTCTACGAAGCTCCTCTTGCAATGCTTGTACCTGTCTCTGGAGGGCTCTAACCTCCTCAGGATCAATAGCTCTGGCCCTTCCACCACACTCTCTTCATGTAGGCATCTTCTAACTCGAACCCATAACCACACAGTCCTGGTGCAAACTGCCTCATAGTCGGCGCTCTGTCTACACACTCAGGAAAACTCACTCTAATACCACTTGATGGGGACACAACCCAACAACAGAATGGACACAATAGAAAAGGGAAATTATATTAACTGAGAAGATAAGCTAGTAAAAACAATGTAGAGAAAATAAACTTCAAAACATGCCCTATGGGCTTACAATAGCATAAATCTAGAGAATATTTCTCCTTTTAGCACCTCCTCTCAAGCTCCAATCCGAACTGCCTTTTACAATGCCAAAAATCTCCTTAAATATACCCCGGAGGGTTAAGGACTAGGAGTACATTCTAGAAAGTTCTACTAGGCATCCACCGACAAAATAGAAGGTTCCAGAAGCTGCGTTAGAAGTCAGTGCAAATCTAGAAGAATCCAGAAATGGTAGCCGAACTTCCGAGAGCCATAACTTTTGAACTGTAGGTCCGATTGACAAACCGTTTACATTTTTGGAAAGCTCTTGAAGCGCTCTATAGAGCTATGGAGGATATTTTCTCGTCCCCCATTTTTTGTCCCTTTTTGAGGTCATTTAATGCCCCAAACCTAACTTTGAAGCATTCTTAGGAGGTCTCAAGAACCCAAAAAATTGCAATAATGTTCAAATCGTGGGGCCTATTGACTTGATTCTTTTTTCTGGAATTCTCTAAATCATGATTACATTCATTTGGCCAATTCACACTTTCTAGTTTATCGAAATGATGGCCCAAATACATGCTCCTATTTTTTCGGGATTTTCAAACGCATTGATAGTTGGACTATGAGAGTTGGAACCTTTATTTGAGCCAAATGGGTATCCAAAAATGTAAAGACATGAAACAAAAACTAATTCTAAGTACATTTTTTTTGGGTGACACAGGATTGCCCTTATACCTCTGGATTCTCCTGCATCAATTAGGAGTGCGAATAACTATGTTGTCAACATGAAACCTCAGTGAATGATGCAAACTCCTATTTTGTAGACACCATGTGTATAATTAGAGTTGCGTACATCAATGAGAGTATACAAACCCCTAAGTGTCTCACCTAAATAAATGATAAAATAATGCAAAATAATTAAATAATGTATTAACCTAAGTAAACTTAAGTAAGTGTAATAAGTAAATACTTATTTACACCAATAGTAATAGTTGAAGAGAATATCATGTTACCAAGTTGTTGGGATACCTCTAACCTATTAAGAAATTAAAATATATTGTTCTAGCAATCCTCAAAATGAAAATGAAAAAACTCAACTGAAATCTACAAGTAACCTTTGGAAACCTCAAACGATAGGATTACTAACATGAGAAGCTATTGAACAAGTGAGTTAGCTAGGAACACTCAAAGAATAAAAGAATCTTAGTTCTACTATGAGTAGTGGAACCCTAGTCAAGGATTAGATCTATATAAAAATATGGTGGTAAGAATGGAAATTAAATGGTGGAAAAATGCAAACTTTAGTGATAAGGTTATGCGAGTTTAATTATGTCAGCAGGCTTATTGTACAAGCATGAGTAAAAAGTTTTTAACTATCAAGTGAATGTTCGTAGACTCTAACATTGAAATTCCTGGACTAGTTATAACCCTACAATATAGAGTAAGTAAAGTCATGATGAGGTCATCAACCTAACATGAACTAAAGGTTTATGTATTAGAGTTAAGAAATAAGCAGATTATAAGCTATGAGATATGATAAGTACAATGATGATGACCTATATCATTAGCAACGAGATAGTTGTAAGAATGAATGAGTAAATATTTGCAACATCCTGATAATGGTTCTATACCTACATAGTTGTAAACCTACAACCTAAGGATGAAATCATAAGTCATCCATAACTAGGAGACATGGAATATGGAATTATAGATAAGAACAATAGCATTCAGTGCATTCTCGAAAGATAATTAGAACTTGTGTAAATGACGAAATAACATGGGTAGTGATGTATATATGTATACAAGAGTATAGAGGATTTGGTGAGATTAATAACTCAACTTCAGTTGATATATTGTGGTGAAATTGACTTAAGAAAGGTTATGGGTAGAAGCCCTAATATAAAATTATAGTGAATTGAGAATAAGAGATTTGATATTGTAACTTCAACTTAGAGTACAACTCTAGTGACACTAAAGTTTCCCACATGTTTAGATTCTTCAAAATGAAGCCATTGTAACAACAAGAGCATCTAAGGGGACTTATATTAGCATCCTCATATTTGCACTTTTGAGTGAGTTCTGATCAAGCCAAACCCCTTAGTACAGTAAAACCCTAGTCATAGGAAAATGTTGATAAAGTGAGCTCTGTAGTTAGTATGTGGGATCAATCATAATTTGAGTGACACAATCTTTAGACCACCATCTAATTTCAATTCAAGATCCCTGCAGTGTATTTGGAAGACCTAAGATTTCTCCTTGTCTTTAGAGATCCTAGTATGGATGCATTATGTCATTAATGTAAATTTTGTAAATAATTGTATTTATTTCCTTATTTGTCTAATTTCAGATATTGGTATTTTAATATTCTTTCCTTTTTTCCAAAAAATGTGATGTGGGGCTGTTTAGCCAACTTTGTTATTGATGATTCTATTTTGCTTCTAGGTCATGTCTTCACTTCTTGATTAAAATTTTACTATTTTGGCCACTCTTTATTTCTTTTATTTTGAACATTTTGCATTGGATGTTTCATCCTTGATGTTGAATTAAAATTTTCAAGCAATTTCTTGTGAATTTTATTGGCAAAGCGACATATGATGAGCCTACCAAAGGGATTCTTGACAATCACGTGGATGCACAATGTTAGGGTATGGGGTTATTAGTGAGAATATTCTTACCCCACCCTCTCCCAAGACTTAGAGAATAGGACTAGTGTTATTCATTGACTATTATGATTAATGAAATTGCACCCCAACATCAATTTGGTTAAGGTTATGAGTTAACCGAATGGACTTCTAGATGGAAAGGTGCATGTGTAGTGATGGACTTGTTTGAGTGTCCTATCAAGAATCAATGTGTCATGGAAACTCTAAAGGGAAAGTATTTAAACTTGAATAAAGGTACAAGTTGCTTAATATGAAATGTCATTTGTGGAAGTTTGGTACAACTATTACCTAATAAGAGGGTATGTAGAATTTAGAATATCTTATTATATTATTATTATTAGAGACTCTATAAGTATTGTATACTACATTATAATGGTGCTTATATGTGACCAATATGTTTTAAGGAGTATTTGACCATAGAAAATGTAACCATGTTAGAGTTTTGGATTGACCTTTGCTTTTAGTAAGAATAATTAGGTAAATATGTTATCTCCCCTGAGTATGTATGTGAATTAGTAATCATTATTTTAATAGGAGTAAATTTTGGTACAAGTTTAGACAAGGTCTATCTTGGAGTGGACATTTTAGTTGTGCGACTTCTAGGAGGAAGTCAAAGGCTACTGGGGGAGGATGTAAGGTCCCTCCTTGTATGTACTTATCAAATATGAATCCTCTATTAAAACCATTATAGGAGATTGAACCAAGTATGAAGTAATGTTTTATGTTGTGAATGTCCTAATGAAATTGAGAGCAATTGATACATCCATTTTTTAATACTCAGTGATTCAAGAACTACTACATTATCTCAAATTGTTTAAACATTAAAATTTCACTAACAATGATATGAGGCATTTTCACTTGATGATGAGGGTGATGATTTTGGTACCTTGATGATTAGGTTTTATGCTTTTAGATAGTTTAGAATGCCTTATTGATGATGTTTATGATGTTTTATTATATGCATGCCTAATGATTATTATTGTAGTATTTCAATTTGAATTAATGAATAAAGTTATGTCATATTGATTAGGTAATTACTGATGACTAAATATGTGTGCCAAAATTTGAAAAGGGTTATTTAAATGAAAGATTTATGTTTTAATAAATGTAATTATCCTAACAAGTTATATATATGCATGTGATTTTCTTGAGCTACTGATGTGTGAAATGAGTGTGCAAGATTTATTAGCTAGGGAATCTAATGAAGAATAGAAACTAGACCCTATGTATCATTTGTGGAAACTAGGGTTGAGTCTAATAAAAGATGTAGATCCTATTGTTCATATTTTATTTGTATCTTAAATTGAATGAATGTATCATTCTGTAAGCATTAAGTGTTAATGTTTTGTAACAATAATTTTATAGTATCGCTTGACATTCATGATACGTATATGCATTTCAATATGTTAATTAGGGTTAACTGAATAACCTATGAATTTGAGTTGGACTAGGTTAGTGATCTAATGCTAATTAGTGGTTAATTGAGATTAATTACCCTAATTAGGATTAGTGATTTATTTCACATTTTTTTAGGGTTTTAAGAAGTCAAAAAATTTTAAGCATTTTTTAAGTCATTAAATAGTCCTAGAGGCAAAAAATCATGAAAACTAAGTACCGAAGGGGTATCAGTATGGGTTGGGGGAATTTTCCACCCATCTAGCCCCTTTTGTTGACTTTTATAGTCACCCAAATATTCCATTTTTTCTTTGTTACGAAAATTGAATGTTTCTCCATGAGTAGGATGAGTTCAACTCCACCTTGAGGTTAGTCTTATGTCAAGTTGAGTTAAAAGACTCTAGAACCTTTAGGAAAGTGAAGAAGTTATTGCAGTTTTGGAGGTGATTGAGTTAATATCCTTTTTAGAGGCAAATTTGAGAGAGGAAGAGTGTCCACCCAACCTCTAGTTTTAGAGAGCAATTTAGGATTGAAGGAGAAGGAGAAGGAGAAGGAAGGGAAGCTTGTCTCAAATTGTTCAGTTGCCATAACCTTATTGTGAAGGTAGGAATCCCTTAAGCTCATTTTGTTCATGCTGTGTTCATGCTTAAGTAGTTTTCTTGCATATGTATGTTTGTGTGTTTGATGAAAATGTTTGGGAGGGATTGAAATGGGTTTTTCTTAAATGTTTTTCCTTAGTATTTTCCTTTGATTTTCGAAGGGATTGTATGGGTTGTATTGGAATTACTCACCCTTGAATAGGGTAGAATTGGCCATGTACGAGAGGAGGTCTTTAGTTGGACTCTAACAGTGCAGAGTCTCTCTTTAGGATGAGGAGAGGGAGAGAGTAAGGTTTTATGGTCCCCTACTTGTCAGCACAAACCATGTTTTGAGTTTTAGAATTTAAAAAATGGAAGAATGAAAGTTCTTGTGATTATAGCCCCAAAAGTACACCTATTATGGTGTTGTGATCGACATCTCCTATTGGAAAAATCCACCTTCTCCCTAGTTTAGTTCAATGATGAATCTATTGTGCAAACCTAGATGGGAGTCGATGATTGACTGTGTCTTCATGTAAAAATTATTTTTCACCTAGTCAGTTTCATCCTCTCGATGATTACATGATGTGTTGCAAACTTCGTAATGGTTTCCCTATTGTGGAACCAAGCAAAAAATTTAGAGTTGTATTTAAATTCAAATGTTGGGAGATTTCTCCTTGAGATAATGATTCTTTTGTCAAAATGTGATTTTTAAACTTATTGTGGATATGACTACATTCTTGAGGTTTCTTCCTTGGTTCTGTCTCGAGGGAGCCCTTGAATCAAATGATTGAATAAAAATAAAGTATGATTCTTTCATATGATATTTCTTGCAATTCAGCTTATATGCATGTGTTTATTAGAAAATGGATTCAATGATGTGTTACACTTTCTGATGCATTCTTATGGTTCAAAATTAGATTCATTTAATTGATTAGATAAAATGATGACAGATATAAGTTATGCAATTTGAACTTAAATTGCATCAAGTAAATTTAAAACTACATGAATTAAATCTCCTCTCATATTTTTGTATTTGATTTGGAAGGGAAAATAATCTTATGTTATTGTATTAACAAGACATTTAAACTCTATGTTATAATTAATTCTTTTATAAAAATATATCCCTCTTGGTTATATAAATAAATTTGAAAATCCCATCACTTGGGAAAAAAAAGAGACATTGAAAAAAATGGGTCTTGAGAAAATTGTTCATTCTTAGACCCAAAAGGCTCTCTGCCTTTTGTATGAGGAAAAGTTTAATCTCCTTTTTTTTTTTCAAAAGAGCATATTCTCAATAAATTGCCTTTTATAAAACCTTTATTTAAATTTAATCAATATTAAAAGAAATTAAAAAAAATAAAAGAAAAATATCTAAAATATCCTATGACTCTTACCTTTACCCACACCTAGAAAACTTTAAATCTTAACTCCTAATTCTCTTCCCTCCCATGTTTGGAGTTGACAAATCCTCCAAGGTCAGAAAAAGTACCTCACACATGGCCCTATGTCAGACTTGACATGACAAGTAGGCCAAGCTATGAGAAATGGGAATCATTGAAGTCTAGCATGTATTTAAGAACAATGAAAAGCACTTTTTTGAAACTCTCTTTACCTCCACTTGACTTGGGCACTCAAAACTCTTAGGAGATCATGTTGCTGCATTTTCCAACACTTGGAAAGAGTGTGGAGGCATGGCGAAGCACCCATGTCCTTGGGGTTAGGGAAAATGTTAAAGTGTTAGAAGGTTAGTGGGGTTAGTTAGAAGGTAGGGGGTTAGAATAGTAAGTCAAGTTAGGAATTATTTTATATTAGTTAAAAGTTAGTGGTTGTGAGGTGTTATTAAATATTAGTTAAGGGTTAGGATATATTTTTAAGTTTTAATGTTAGTATTAGTATTAGATTATAATTAGTTTTTAGTTAATAGGTGGAAGTGAGTTGTTAAATTTTAGTGTTAGAATAAGCTAGATGTTAAGTGTTTAAAAAGGTGCATAATAAAGTTAAAGTAGGAATTAATTAACATGTAAGACATTCTTTCAAACAAATGTGGATTTATTACTATTATATATATAAAGTAATTGTTTGATTATAAGTTATGCTCTATAAGTTTCATATTCAAATATAAGTGTTAGTAATTATTTTATGGTTAGAAGTTATATGTTAGGATTTAGTTTTAAATTCAATAGGCATTTGAAATTTTATTTTTATTTTTATGATT
Source organism: Cupressus sempervirens (assembly GCA_028749045.1). Classification (NCBI taxonomy): domain Eukaryota; kingdom Viridiplantae; phylum Streptophyta; class Pinopsida; order Cupressales; family Cupressaceae; genus Cupressus; species Cupressus sempervirens. The sequence continues at coordinate 535,664,697 of CM053784.1, forward strand.
GAAAATATTAAATTTAATAAATTTGGTAAAAGGTATTATGAACATTAGTCTATAGAATTAGTATTGGAGTTTAAACCGTGATAGTAACAGGAGGTAATCCATGTCCTTCAATGTATGAATATGTGTATAATTAGATTTAAAATAATGAATGAACCTAAGAATTATATTATTTTATTAAATAATTAATTAGATATGATTTTATTGTTATTAATATTTTAATTTTAAGGTGTTTTCAGGACATGTTAATGTGCATGTAATGTTTAAAAGGGGTTGTAAGATGAAATTAACTAGACATCTTGAGTTAGTAAATTGGATTATGTTTGAAGATGGATTGAATGTTGTAAATGATTTAATAATAATTAATTAATGATTTTAATTAGTTTAATACTTATTTTAATAATTGGAATCAAGTATTAAGGTATTAGATAAACTTGTGGAAAATGTAGAATTAGATTCTCCTAAGGACTAATCTAGTTTAGTATTTAAAAAAAGGGGATAGCATCATAGTCAACTTATGAACTTCAAAACCCTAAATGTAGATTTATTTTGAGGTTGTACCCTTGAAATTTGAAATTGATGTTTTATTGATTGACTCTTTTAACCGAAACTAAGTGTTCCCGTAGTATTAGGATTTTAGAGTTCAAACCCATGCAGTATGTGGAGACGTCTACTCTACATCTTAATGATATGTATTCAAAAATCACTTTAATCCTATATCTTCTTTTTGAATATTGATCAGTATAGCATGTATTATCTTAGTAGGTTAAATAACTTTAAAAAAAATAAAACATATTTTTTGGTGTGTTTTTGCGCCAAATTTTGGGCATGACACCTTTCCTACTTGTAATTCCAATAGTATTAGCCCCTGGTACACCTAAACAGAATGGTATAGCTTAAATAAGGAACAAATCTATCATGGATTATGCAAGAACATTGATGATAGAAAATAATGTTGCAATCAAATACTGGAAGGAAGCTATCAACACTGTAGTTCATACTTTGAATAGAGTACACGTAAAGAAATACTCAAATCAAATTCCTTATGAACTATGGTATGACTACAAATCTAATGTAAGTTACTTGAAACTATTTGGCAGCAAATGTTGTATTTTGAAAGAATCTAGGAAAGGAAAATTTGATGTCAAAGGTGATAAAGGTATATTTCTAAGATATTCTTGTAGAAGTAGAGCATACAAGTGTTTGAATTTTTCTACTAATAAAATAATAGAATGTGCACATGTGTGAATTCATGAGTTTGCAAAAAAGAGTGAAGAAGAAAGCAACAATGAGCCTAAGGATTACAAGAGATTTTTTTACTATGAACCTGATGCCCTACCAAATCTATCTAGTAGACAGGAGGCCTCACTTCCTAAACCCTCAAAATATCCAATAGCTACCGAGTTGCAAACAATGTAACTTGAGTCAGTCTAAAGGACCTAAGTCACAGTCAGAGGCTATCAAGCTAGAGCAAACTGAGTCTAATGGACTCCAGTCATAGAAAGTGGGACCCAAGATTGATACAAAAGTTCATGATAAAATAAATGAAACTCATTCCAAATCCAAAGAACCCATGTTACCAAGATATGTCAGAAGGCATCATGCACCTGATTAGATCATTGTAGACAAATCAGATGGAACAATGACAAGAAAAAAATTGAAAGATACATGTTTACTTGCCAAAGTTAACCCTAGAAATATTAAAGATGCTTTGGATGATGAAAGTTGGATTAAAGAAATGAATGAGGAAATAGAACAAATAGAGAAGAAAAAAACTTGGACTCTTGTTCCTAGACCCAAGGATAAAAGTATACTTGGCACAAAATGGGTATTCATAAATAAGCTAGATGAAAATGGAAAAGTTTCCAGAAATAAAGCAAGGTTGGTATATAAAGGCTATTCTCAGGAAGAAGATATTGATTATGGTGAAACTTTTGCTCCTATTGCAAGATTAGAGGGTGTTAGAACTTTACTAGCATATGCAACTCACACAAGATTTAAAGTCTATCAAATGGATGTAAAATATGCATTCTTGAATGAAATTCTTGATCAAGAAGTCTACATTGAACAACTTGAAGGTTTTATAGATTTGAGTAAAAAGGACATGGTTTGCAAATTACACAAAGCATTATATGGTCTCAAGCCAGCTCCCAGAGCTTGGTATGAAAGACTTCATAACTACTTGATACAAATTGGTTTTTAAAGAACAAATGAAACAATAGTCTGTCTATCAAAGAAGGACCAAACAAAAATATTGTGTTGGTGTTGGAATTACTTTAGAATAACAAGGGGGGGGGGAGGTGGTGGGTGGTGAATCAATTATCTAAGGTCTAGATATATAAATAAAAATTTTTAGAACTCAGTGAACCCATAAAACATTCATACCCATGCATGCATCCATTTTGTATTTACTAATTTAACTTGTATGTTACTATCAAATCAATTTGTAAAAATGTAAAGCATGAAATACAACACATTCATCAACACACTTGAAACAATGATTTACGTGAAAACCCAATTTGGAAAAAACCACTAGTAACATGCTACTCATTTTCACTCTTCTCAAGTGATGTCTTGTGAAAGGCCAACCCTATTAAAGGTTACAATACACACTGTTATATGTGACTCAGTTAATGGATTTTAATCACCTTGTTAAAAGTGATCCTTGTTAGAGGACTTTAGGCCATTCACTTGGAATGCCACCTAGTTAAAGGATTTTCTAATGACTGTTAGGTTAACCTTAACCTAAAGGATTTACCCTAGACTGATACAATTGTTAGAGTAACAATAGACCTTTGATATGATACAACTTACAACTTCTCTTGTAGATTATAGATATTTTTGTAGTCCTCCATTCTACTTGGCCTTCAAACTTTGTAGTTCTGATAGCTTGTTCACCCTACAAGAATTCATCTTCTTAAACCTTCTTTCTTGACATACCATTGTAGACTCTTCTCTTAGATCACTCGATGAAGAAAAACCCTTAATTCCTTCTCCTCCTTAGGTTCTCACACATGACACCAACCTCTCTTTGCTTCATGACCAAACATTCCTATAAATAGGAAATTAGGATATCTTCCTACTCATTTTCCATCATCCAAATTAGGGATTTGGGATGGATTAGGTAGGATACAATGTATCTACCCCATATCTTGTTTCTTTTAGAAACTTCTAAAATCCATTTGAATTTTCCTAAAATGGTTTATATCAAATTCTATGCCACTAGCTCATCAATCTTATCTTCCTCCTAGTTCACAAGTTTCAAGAAAACAAACTTGTCAGCTTAGATCTGGTGAATCTTTGATCTTTAACATAATGTAATAGCTCAGCATTGTCAATCTTCTAATGCTCGACATATACTATGTTGGTCAACATAAACTCTCAAATCACTCAACATCAACCAAGGTTTACTGATGCTTAGCATCAACTAAACTTTTCTCAGCATCAACTTTTTTGCTCGACATCCATTAGAATTTTCTTTCACTCAACTCCAACTAATTTTCTGCTCAACTTGCACTGACTTTGATCAGCACCTACTATCCACTTGGTCAAGCTTTGTAGACAAACTTTGTTTAACTTATTCTTCTAAACTTTGTAAGTGTAGCCAACCATTTTGCAACTTTAAGTAAATCATCAATACATCATGTTATCATTGTCTTAACTGTTCCTTATACTTCATTACATAATCATATCTCAACCTTTCCTCTAGGTGCTATTGCTACCTCTTATTGATCAAATCCTCTTCATCAATCAACTAAGTGATAGTACTTGAATCTTATAAGCAGTTGTCCTACCAACAAATAGCAAGTTTGACATTAGTGACAAAACAATTATTGAAACACATAGTCTTCTTCAACAATCTCCCTCTTTCCAATCTCTCTTATCAATGACATTTTCAATTAGATTTCAACAATTGGTAGAAATATTTGTTGATGATACTTTATTCATAGGAAACAATGACTTGTGCAAGACATTTTTAGAATAAATGAGTAAATAATTTGAGATGTCTATGTTTCGAAAGATAAAATTCTTTATTGGATTATAGATTTAATAGAAGAAAGATGGTATCTACATTACTCAATCCAAATATATCAAGAAGATACTAATTTTTTTTGAAATGGATGATTCAAGATTAGTTGGAACTCCTATGTCTATTGGACATAAGATTTCCAAAAATGATGACTCCAAAAAGGTAGATCCGACCACATACAAATCAATGATTAGAAAATTATAGTATGTAGTGCGTACAAGGCTTGATATTGTATTAGTAGTAAGTATGGTGGCAAGATTCTTAGCAAATCCCAAAGAAAATCACATGATAATAGTCAAAAGAATCATGAAACATCTAAAAGGATTATGAAGAATATGGTTTATGGTACAAAATAGGAGGCAATTTGGATTTAAAAGTATTCACAGATGCTGATTGGGTAGGAAGTATTGATGACTAAAAAAGCACCAGTTCCTCAATTTGCATTTTCTCCACATCTATCCTTTTTTCAAATTTTAATGCTTTGAAATTTGTGATGCCATCTTCTTCTTCCAATTGTTTCAATGTTTCTTGGAAGGTCAGTTGGGGCATGCTAAACACTACTTCACCTTTGTTCTTACCTTTTTCTCGCCTAGTGAAAACAACTATGGAGGCTTTGGGTGGCTTGGTAATGATTACCTTGCCTTTCTTTCTGACTAGCTCTACCTCCTTCTCTATTTCTTCCTATCTATCTTTTGGTTCTTTCTCCTCTTCTTCATCTTCACCTTTTCCTTCGATAAGCATAAGAGGCCCGGTTTCCATTTTCAACTTGGCTATCTTCCTCTTTCCTTTGTTTATGGTCTAGGGTAGATTGATTTCAAGCTCAATTCTCGCCTTTGCCTCATCATATGTTCCAAAAATTGGTTTCTTTGGGTCTAATGGCTCATTCATCAGTGCTTTAATCATATCCTTGGCTTTGTCAATATTAATCTCATAAGGAAGAGGTTTCACCCATGCAACTCAGGGCTTGACTGCGTGAATGTATACTTTATCACAATCGATCATAAAGCATACATCATCTTTGTAGTCTTCAACCAATTTTGGTAGAATTTGGAACCTATTATTCATTCTTTCCTTGAAATATTCAAAATAATTGTCCATGATGCGATCAAAGTTTTCACCCATTTTTGCTACAAACTCATTTATCTGATATAGAATAGGAATGTCTTTTCTCCATACTATAGTTCCTTTTGATGGAAAGAATTTTGAACATAGAAAAATAAACAAGTCAATAAGGAACAAATTTGTCGGGATTATTCTTTGAATTCCTTATGCCGTCCATGTTCTTGTTCAATTGTTTGAACAATAATTCTGATAGGTCAAATTCAATGTTCTTTTTCACAATTTTGAAAGCCAAATCCACTACCTCATAGGGCACACTGTTCAGACAACTGGAGCTATAAATTTTTTGGGCAATGATGTGAATTCCAAACCTTAATTCAACACCAAAAATAGTGCTAACCTTTAAACCTCTCCCATCCCACTGAGCTAGGGTTTTCTTCTACAACTCCTCCCGACCTAGGGTTTTGATGGTTTTCACTTTGTTGAGTATGGGGAGACCAATAATCTTGAAAATCATCTTCTTGGTGATTATCATTGGTTTCTCTAGGCATAGTTTCCCATTGTGAACATGACTGAGTATGTACCTGATCCACTTAGTTTGAAAACTTCTTGGCATATGTGAAATATGGATTAACCCTTTGGTCTCCAGATGTTTATGCTCAGGTTTCAAAAAACCATCAACACTCATTTCTCCTAGGGCATTATCCATCTCTAGGTTTCTAATCTCTTGAATAGAAAATTTAAAATGAGTATGAATTTCATTTATGAGAAGTACCTTTGGTGGAGTTTGTGGTTGAGCTCCATTGGGGTTGAGTGATTCTGCAATTGCTAGAACTAGTTTGAAATTTGGTGCCTTCCACTCTACACCTTTAACTAGCATTTCTTAACTTCATTTTCCTTGGTGTTGCTACTACTCTCGAATGCCATTGCTGCTCAGTAGGTGTAAGAAAATTATGAACAAATTCTTCGCTTAAAAAAAATTGCTCAAAATCGCTTTGAAATTTGCTTTGGAATCGCTGGAAATTTCTTAGCTCTGTAATCGTGGTGAAAAATGAAATCAAATTCTACCCTTTTGACACAAATTTTGCCATAAATGCTTGGTAAAAAGGTAGCTGAGATGAATAGTGCTTGATAGGGTATCATTCAATTGCTTGGAAGCTTGCAACTCAGTGATTGAATAAAACTTTTTTTGCTCTCGACCTAGCTCGGCAAAGTCTTCAATCGACTTTCCTCAGTAGATGCAACTTAGCATAAGATACACTTTCTTTGATCTTTGTGTAGCTAGAATACTGATTTGATCATTTTGCTTTGTTTTATTTTGGAACTACTTGAGATATCAATAGAAGATGCAGTTTCATATTCTCCTTTATGAATCTAATTGGAAATGGTGGAGTCACCCATTTTTTGAGTGACATTGCCATCATTTGAACTATCTTGCTTGGTAGATTCTAGAATCCACTATTGCCTTATCTACTTTTGAATGTTATCAGCTTCAGTTTTCTTTTCATCTTCGACTCTTCCTATGTTCATGCAGTTTTTAGCTATATGACCAAGTTCAGTGCATGTATAACATCTTACAGTAGTGTCCTTCTTCCTTAGGTGATGTCTTGCACAATTTATACCAATATGTCCATATTCTCCACAATAATGACATCTACACCAGGTATTGTAGTCCCATCCAAATATTTCTTTAACAAGTTGTTCAGCTAGATTAAATGATTTGAATCTACATTGGAATGCCTTGTGACCACGCTTCTTGCATTTGTGACTATTGCCTTCAAATTTTGGTTTCTCCTTGCATTCATTAGCTTTATGACCATGCTGACTGTAATTTGTAGCATTTATCATTGAATTTAGCTTTCCATTACTCCAACATTTGTTTGATGTATGACCTAACTTACCACAGTGATTGAAAGTGGGTCCTTGATTCCTTTGGATACCTTGTTTGGAGGTTTCACCTTCTTCCTTATAACCAAGTCCAAAAGATTCTGCTCACTTTGTTGATTTAATTGAGTCATGTCTGCTTGAGATTACACCATTCTCTCATTGATTTGTTTTTCAGCATTTAGGTCATTTTCCAAACTTTCATTGATTTATCTTTCAGATCTTAAGTCACTTTGTAAGCTTTCATTGATTTATCTTTTAGTGATTAAATCATTCCTTAGGCTTTCATTCTCAGATCTCAGATTCATAATTTCTTCATTTGCATTAGATAGTTGATCTACAAGATCTTCATGCTGAAGGGATCGATTATTTCTTGCCTCCAAGTCTTCATTTGCCTTGTTTCTCTATTCCAAAACTTCATATAGCCTGATTGATTGCATTTCTTGTTCTCTTTTAAGCTTTCTTACCTCTTCCTCTAGAGAGCCATTCTTTGCTAGGAGTTCTTTGATAGCCTCATTTGCTTCATTTGAGCTACTTGATGGTAAAAGGTCTTCAATATTCTCTTCAACATACTGATGGTCATTCATTTGTCTTGCAAGTTCCTTCCTTCTCTTTAGAGATTGAGAAAGATGCTCCTTAGCTTCTTTGAGTTGATCCATGGCCATTTCCAGATCTAGCTTTTGGTTTTCAATAACTTTGTCAAGTCTGAATATCTCCATTGTCCTTGATCTTTGCTCAAGTTGTCAAGCTTTGTCTTGAGAATCAAAACTACTCTGATACCAATTTTTGGAAATATTCAAGATATGATAGGCTACTAAGAGGGGAGGGGTAAATCAGTAGCTTCAAAAACTTTAAAGTAACTCAACACTTTAATCATATATAGTATTCACCATTCATTCATCTAATCTACTGGATATATGAGAGAACAAATATTTATAACACATGTACACAGTGATTTGGTGACACAGAAACCTTCCAAATAGAAAATAAAACTAGGGTGGGGATGATACCCACAAAAATTTGTTATTGTAGTATGAAGTTGGCCTATTAAGGCTTACATTGACCACTTCTGGTGATCTGCCCTATTAGGAGCACAAAGGACTGCTAGGTCCACCTTGTTAGAGGATTTACAAACATAAACTAAAGTATGCACTCTGTTAGGAGATTTATACAAAAGACTATTAAGTCTACCTTGTTAAAGGATTTACAAAATTGATTCACTTGTTAGGATGAAATAGTGGATCTACTTACAACTTGATTGCTAATTAGATCCTTGAAAGATAGATCAACTCTTGCGACTAATGAATCTTTATTGCTCCTTGTAGACCTTGCTGAATACTCTGCTCTTCTACTGATTTGCATTTACACTTCTCAAAACATTACATGTCTCTCTTGATACTCTTTTTGTGTGTCTATTGTAAATGATATAATACATTACATATATACCATTCCAATAATTATAATTGCAAGGTTAGCTAAAACATAAGTGAACAAAATATTACTGAGTCAACCAAATAGTAGAAAACTCAGGTTCTCCAAGCTTACTTGGTGACATTCTGATACTTAGCATCCACTGCATTACTTGGCATCATCATGTACTTGGTAGAAGTGGAGGCTTGGTCCATACTAACCACACAATGTAGCTTGGAACTTGGTAACCATTAGAGACTCGGTAGATATAGTGTCACTCGATAACCATTAGAGACTTGATAGATATAGTGTCCCTCAGTAAAAATTGGATCCTTTGTTTACCTCGATTTAACTCGGTAAAAACTATACTTTCGTTACTTGGTAAACACTATACTCTCATCACTTGGTAAATGCTGTGAAGCTTGGTGAACACTGTAAACTCGATAGACACTGTTGGATTTCTCATTCACTCAATATCTTCATGAATGCTCGATAAGTGATGAACCTACAAGGTAACCACTGAATTCTCAGTATACACTGTAGACACTCGGTGTATATTTTGAAGCTCGATTAACACTAGAGTGCACAGTGTGAACTGTGAAGCTCGGTTAATACTAGAATGCTCAGTGGCTATACTGATGTAGATAAGTGTTGTCACTAATGGCAATAATAACTTAATGCCAACACACTTGGGCATTGAAGATAATTTTATGTGTCTAGCAAAAATTCTAAAGTTTTCCTCATTCAAAAGGAAGTATCTATCAAGTTTACTTGGGCATTAAAGGAAATTTTATGAAAGATGAGTATTAACCAAGCTCACTTAGTTAATGAAGGAAATGTTGGATGGAACCAATGTTAACTGATCTCACTTAATTACCAAAGGAACTTTGTACATATGAAGAGTTGACCAAGTTTACTTGGTTAACATAGGAAAATCATTTCTGAGTTAGTGTCTACCAAGCAGGGTTGACTAACGAAGGATTATTTTGTTTTGGCATATTAAGTTCAATTGATTTATCTATTGGTTCTTTCCAATTGAGTTGATGAATATTAATTATTCTAAGTTATATTCTAGCCAACTTGAAAATATGAAACATATAAATATAAGGTCAAGTTGAGAGTTAAAAAAAATGCATGGAAGATAATTGAATTTAATGATGCAAAGAGGAAGGGAATCAAAAGGATAAGCAGAATGTTCTTGCGAAGATGAAAAGATATATTCAATCAAGAAGGATCAAGTATACAAGCTAGAATTGAGATCTGTAATCAACAATTCAGTTGCATCATAAATTAGGTCATGTCATTGTTACTCTCTAACTATTGTAGTAGTGATCTAAAGCTCCTAACAGAATTGGCTTAACAACTATTTGTAAATCCTCTAACAAGGTGGCATTTCTATTGAAGTATCTAAAAACCTCTAACAAGGCCACTCCTAATAGGGTGATTAAATCCTCTAAAAGGGTCACACCTAATAGTGTCTTTTGTAACCTTTAATAGGGTTGGCTTGTAATAGGGCTCACTTCAGAAGAGTGTAAATCAATAACTAGTTGCAATTGGTGGTTTTTCCCAAATTGGGTTTCCACGTTAAAATCTTGGTGTCAAATGTGTTCATGCTATTTCTCTTATCTATTTGTACCTAGATTAAAGTAATAATAATCACACATAATATATTAATATTTTTATATTAATTATTTGCTAAGAATTTCTTAGTGTTTACCGAGTTACAATATTTTTGTGTGTTTGCCAAGCATCAACATAGTTCAATTTTTAGAGTTTATTTTGTACTCACATCCAAGGGATCTGAGATTTATTTTAGTGGTAACTAATTCAGACCTCCCCTCCTAGTTACTCCTCTTATATTTCAAACAATCATATTATATGACATGAATTAAAGGAAAAAAACTTGAATGATGAAACCTATCTATATGACATGATCAAGTGAATCAAACATGTCAAAGATTACTAACATTAGAATTCGATTCGAAAATCATCATGGCAGTTATATCAATCATATTGATAAGGAATTTTTAAATATAATTATCTATTTTATTTTGAAGATCATAATCAAATTGATAAGGAATTATTCTAATATGAGACTTTCATGAACACAACCTCTCTTCAAAGATTTTGATATAAACCAATGTGGTGATGGTAGCTTCAAATTCATATTCATTGATTTTGAAAATCCTTAAACTCTCTATAAGCAAAAATATTAGCTCTATATTATTAAGAATGTAGAGTACATGAAATTATCTATTTAATAGCTATAGGTAATCTTTCCAAATAATATGTTCATATATTATTTCAATCTTTTTTATTCTTTTTCACATATTTTGATATACTTTTTTCATGATCTAGTGGTATAAATGTTGTTATTCTAATATATATAACTTTTTTGTTAAAGATTAAATTAAATTAAATTAAATTAGTTATGATCCTTGGCCACCAAATAAATTGTGGGGACTCTTCCATATCTCTCCTAGCGAAACATCAAGTCTTATTGGACTAGAGAAGACTTCTTCATAAGCAATTTCACCTGCTCAATATCTTGCAGTTTCATTCAAATTTTATCTTTTCTTCCTTAGAATAAGGTTTTGAATTGGGATAGATCACTAATTACCATGGTAGAAATGGATGTTTATTTCATTATTTTTTAGCAAAGATTGCAAAATAACTTTACATACAATAATAGATGAGGAAAGCCCCTTTTCGCACATTCTTTGGATATTTGTTTCATTATTTTTTAGCAGAGATTACAAAATATATTTACATAGAATTATAGATGAGGAAATCTCATTTTCACACATTATTCACTCTATCTAATAAAATCTTACTTAATCATAAAAGCTATTGGGTAAAAGCACAAACTTGTGTCACTTTTCATAAAGAAATAGGATATTGGAATGCGATAGCTTATCATTAATGATAAATAAATGGTATTTGTGTTTATAATTTGAAGATGACATAAATTGATGAAATGGGTAAAATTGGATGAATATTATGCATATAATTTTTATAATTTTTTTGAGTTAGAATTTATTCATTTTATTTTATTTTGAGGACCCTTTTTTAACTGTAAAAGTTATATGATGTAGTTCCCATCAAACAAGTATATGCAAATCATCTTTTTCTATTCTAATTTGAAAATATCTTATAGATGACATGTATAGCTAGGGAATAAAAAATAAATAAAATTATTTTGATGTATATTTTATTCTTTATAATTACTCAAGCTCGACCTTATCAAAATCCAATTTTTTTTCCTCCTGTTAAAACTTTCCTATCAAATCTACACCTTGAAAAATAATGCATATTCATGAAGATAACTCTCTCCTCTAGAGATAAATATAATTTTTAAATTTTTTTGATATGATTTACTATAGTTTTTCCTTTTTTGAGGGAGCATCTTTTGAAATGTTAAAATATCGACTTATAATATTTTGAAATTATAACATATTATAACTAATCCAAACACCAAAAAAATTATATAATTATGATATTGAATTTGAGATCTATAAAAGAGTATTTTTAGTTTTTGAAAAAAATTGAGTTTTGATAGAGAAATGAGATTTGACCAAAATAAGTTTTGGTATCCTAAACGGTGACACAGGTTTTTGCTTTTACCCTAATATTGGAAGTACTAGGAAATAAAACATATACTTAAGATACTTATCAAGAAACATGGTTATATAGAAAAAAAAATTATGTCATCTTGTACATACATGTCTCATCCACCTACTTGACCAAATTCCTTAAATGTTAGATGTGTATTTAACCACGTCAAGGATCATAAAAAAATAGGTAGCTAAATACCCTCTGATGCTTTGCAAAAACAATTATGCCAAAATAAAACAATATGTAAAGGTAAAGACCAACCATAAAAACCTCTTAAAACACCAAATAACTCTATTAATTTGTTTATATACCATTGGTTATCTATCTCTCTAATTGTTGTGGAGGTGGGAACATCAAACCAAGGACTTGATTGAGAAAAGTCTCAAAGAAACCTCTAAACTAATTTAAAATTACCTTCTTCAATTTTTATTAAGAACCATAGAGTATCTAATTTTAATAAAAAAGTGGTCTTGATCATATCTATATATGAGACGTATATCTACATAACCATGAACTATGAAATGAAAATGCTAAGGATGCTAACAATGTAAGACATTTTACCAGAACCCCCTACAATGTAACACCTTTTACCACCACCTACTGATATTGATAATTCCAATATAAAAGTATCATAGTGCACCTCATAATATGTTTCAAAACCTAGTTAGGAATAAAACAACCCTTCATATACCATTTACTCTAAGTTTCATCACATTTGGTTCCATAAATTTTCACATGATTATACTTAATATGTGTGTGTATGATTACATGAGTATGTGTGATTGCACACATATCTATGTGGTATTATAGAATGAAAAAATCCTTAATTACATGAAAATAACAAGCCCAAATTATGGTGGAGGAAAGATATTATGAAATATGATTTGGGAAGGAATGTGCAAATTGATTGGACTAATCTTTTGAGCATGATTTGTGTGCATATTTGCTAATCTTTTATAATGTTGTAATATTTTATTATTTTAGATTATATAGAAGATAAGTTATTAATGCTTGTATGTTTAAATTTTGTTTATTTATACCCATAATATTTTCTGGTGAAGAAAGACCAAGCTTGGAAAGATGATCCTATGGAACAGATTTTTTTTGAGGATGATCATATTGGCGTAGTTGATAATGTGCTAGAGGACATGATTGAAGAAGATAGTATTGACGTAGTTGATCACGATGATCACGATGATGGTACTAGTGCATTTGATAATGATGATGAAGATGGTCTTGATACTCCTATACTTGAGAAGACATACATGCCCCTATACCAAGGCTCCCAAACAACTCTTCTCTTTACTATAGTGTTGTTGGTACAATTGAAGGTTATGAATGGTTTATCTAATGTAGCAATGCCATGTGTGCTAAGGTATTCCATTTTTGTCATCTTTAGTGTTAACGTACCATTAGTATTTATTATATTAATAATTCTTATATTTTGTTGTAGGTTGGTAGGTGAGTTGTTTTTACCACCATCAAATATTCTACCTTATTTGTACTGAGAATTATCTACTATTATGAATCAAATTGGAATGCAGTATCAGATAATACATACATGTCCTTGATCACATTCTATATCATAAACAACATGAATTTATAATAGAATGCCTTGATTATCATATTATTAGATATTGTTAAGGTCAAATAACAAAAAAGGTGTCTCACAAGGTTCTTTGGTACATTCCCATTATTCCACATCTTGAACGATTTTTCAGGTGCACAAGCTTGGCACAATTTATGAATTACCATGCATGAAATAGAAGTCAAGATGATATTATGTGAATTCTTATGGATGGTTCTAAATTTAAAGATAGAAAAAATATGGCCACACTTTAAAGAAGAACCTCATAATGATGTCAATCCATTTGGAGATATGAGATCTGCTTACTCGGTGTGGTCTATTTTTGTTATTAACAATAACATTCCTCCTTGGATTCCATAAAAAAGTACAAAATATTTTCAATGATTGTATTAGTTAATTTTCATTTAATGGTTATCTAAATTAATTTATAAATAGTGCATGAAAATTTTCATAATTATTATGTTCATTCAATTACAAGGTAAGTACCAAGTTAAAGATATGAATGTGTATATTGTGCCTCTTATTGATGAGTTATTGAAGTTATGGAATGGGGCCACTATATATAACATCTTTAGACCAATAGTACAAAAAAAAATTTCAATTTCATGCAATGCTTGTATGGACAATACATGATACCCCTAGGCTAACTCAATTTTGTGGTATGTTATATTGTTAGGGTCACATATTTTTGGTATGTTATATTGTTTACACATTATTATTGTGTGTTTAAGTTGCACATGATAATTCTACATGATCTTTTAGGTCTTCAGACAAAGGAAAAATTTGCATGTCCAATTTTTGATCCGAACATGAAATCTCATCATTCAAGAAGTTTAAGAAAGTAGGTGTTTAATAAATTTAGGCACTTTCTCTACAATAATAATAAGTGTTGAATTACTTAAAAAAAACCTTTTTAATGGAAAAGAAAAGACAACATCAATGCCACAAAGAATAACACCTTATCTATGATGGTTGGAATACGATTGACTAAATCATTGAGAGAATGTTTATCTAATGTTTTTTGTGTAAAATTTCTATTTTAATATTGTCTTTTATTTAGTAATGATGTAATTGATGCTTGTGAAGGTCATCAAGGTATCAATGACCAAATTCCTAAAGGAATAAAAAATTATCCTACTAAACTTAGTAGGTTACTATAGTATAAGGATCTCCCAATCATGTATTTGTTTGATGTTGTGCATATTAGAAAGAATGTAATAGAGATAATATGAAGAATATTGAAAAAAAGGCATGATAGGGAAAAAATTACCAAAATTTGTAATGACATTCATGAATCCAATCATGCACTAAAAAATTTCATGGAATAAAATAGTAATAGAGATTGCATAAATATAAGTGCCCTTCCTTGGTTATTAACAGAGCAGAAAAGTGATGCATTAAAAGAAGTCATAAAAAAGACAAAATTTTCCATAGGATTTGTTGCAAATATAAATATTCTTATATCAAAGAAAGATGATTTTCAGATAGAGTTGAAAACACATGATTGAGATACCTTCGTCAAGGTAAGTCATGTTTTTTATTTACAATATATTTGTAAAATTACATGTATTTTTTATTGTATTATTTCATAATATATTAAAAAGATCATTTTTTAACAATTGCAGTATGTCGTACCTTTATCCTTCCAACACCAATCAAACAATAATATTAAATAAATTATATATGATCCTAGAAAATACATGAAGTTAGAAGTGTTATTTCTTACATTTTTCGTACATATATTATATTTATGACTTGTTTTATTTTTTATGTTTAATTTATTGTATATTTTTATATAAAATCTCATTTATATGTTCTTGCATGTTGAATCTCTTTTAGGTGGTTATCATCTAAAGAAATTGATAAAAAAAGATATATAAAATATTGGAAGAGAAAAATTCTATAGCTGATGTGTGAAATACAAAAGTGTCTACCTTCAACTTTTTTCAATGCTCAAGAACACAACCTCATACATCAAGTTGAGGAGATTGAATTGTGTGCACCTATAAAAACTAGGTCAATGTGGATGATTGAGAGGCACTTGAAATTTATAAAGATCTTGGTTCAACAAAGAGCACATCCTAAGGGTTCTATGGTAGAGAGATATATGGTATAGAAGACCATAGTGTACATTAGTGAATATATTCTCAATTTTGCATCAAAGATCAATGTAGATCACATTTGAGATTCCAACTCCATTAAATTTTTTAATGGGGAGTACTTGATGGAGAAAGGTAGATTGAGAAAAGTGAGAGGTAATTATAAGATGTTATTGTAGTTAATTATTTCTTATCTTTTATCAATATAAGTTATTTCTAACTAGTCTAGTTGTTTACATTATAGTTGGTTGTAAGTGGGATGCACTACATTTGTATATTGCAAACAATCTTCATTGGATGATGGTATGGATATAATAGTCTCAAAAAAATGGTTTCTCATTAAGATGTGATGGTGTTTCATCATTAGTTAAAGAAACTCATTGTAATGGAGATCCCAATGTTATGTCAAAAGTAGTTGATCTAGCACATGGCTTAAGAGATAGAAAGGTACATATAAGATTGCTAGTCATGAACCATAAGTTTAATATCAACTCAAAAATTGATGCAAATAATCTTGACATATTTGAATAATTACAGATCAAACACCAATAAGTTGTGTACTACTATGACCATAAAATTCACATAAAAAGGTTAGAAAAAATGAAAAAAACTTGTGATTTTGGGATAAGTTCAATCTTTGAGGTCACAAATATTTCATCTGGAAATGACATATATCCTCAATAATCTAAAAATTGATACTATAGCATTTTGGATGATATAATTGAGTGTGACTTTAATTCATTCAAATTAGTTCTATTTGTCATCAAATGGTATAGGCTACAATTGATTCAAAATGATCCTGATAGGATTGTTATTGAACATGATAGTGGATTTACAATGATTAATACAAGGTCATTTGAGCCAGTTGGAGATGAACCCTATGTTCTTCCAAGACAATGTGAGAAAGTGTTTTACTTTACCATTCCACATAAATTGGTTTGTTCTTGTGTTGTTAGACATGATCCAAGTGGAAAAAAGGTAAAGTATACTATGATTAAAGAAGAAGTTTTTGAAGAATTGGAAGTTGAAGTAAATCATGACCATGAATGAATATTACACAATGAAGAAGAAGAAGAAGAAGATGATTATTTTAGTGATGCTAATGATGATGGTGATGATGATCATAATCATGATCATGCTGATGAAGATGGTGATGATCAAGAAGATGATGGTCATGATAATGGTGATGAAGATAATGATAATGATGATGAAGATGGTAGTGGAGATGACAATGATCAAAGTGACAGGTACAATGATGGTGATGATGATGATGACATGAATGAATATGATGATCAATGACATGATTAATGGAATGTATTTTGAGGTATGATCAGTGTCAAGTATGATGGAGTGATTTATTCATAGATTTTTTTTGACTTGTATGTTTTTATAACTAAGCTATTATGTATTGAAGTTTACTATCAGGGAGTATATATAATGATTTTGCATAGCTATCACACATAAAGTAGAGGTAAGGAATTAAAAAATATAAATTTTTTTTTGATTAATAATTAATGTAATTTCTATCTTCTACATAATTTATAGTATATATATCATGTAATTTGGACATTTAACACCTTTAACCAGGATCATGCACAGTGACATGGATCGATAGGTATAAGTCAATAGACCCTATAGACACAATTTTTTATTTGCATATCTTCTCTTTACCATCAACAACAACTTTAGTCATAGTATGTATCTCATTGTATGGATTATAGGTATCACCAAATAGGTATTTGTCTAATCTTTCTTCCTCAAGTGACAAAAACATGGGAATAGAAGACAAAAGTGAGACATCTAGTACATCTAAACTAGGGAGATCAACTAGAGGTCAAAAGATTAGAAGAAAATTCAATAAATGAATGAAATTTTTTCTTACTGGGGGGTTATTTTTCTTATGATAATGAGAGTGGAGGTGATAGGAAGGTTCCCTTAAGGTACACACATCTTCAAAAAGAATGGGTACCCAAGGAACTACCTCTAGTTAACATAATTTTTCTACTAACAAAAGGATATATCACATAGCTCTTTCATCATTACATGGTTTGGGCCTATTTTCCATGGAATTCATAAAGGTTAGTTATAAAAAAAATTTTGAATTGATGGAGTATGTAGGACCTTGTTACAATTACAAAAATTAGATGCAGATTGTGCAATACAAAAAAGGTATGTGTAGGTATGCATTGTCACCAAATTATATAGATTGCAAAGAAAATGCTCAAAGTAAAAGGCTCGATATGAATATTGATGGAAGGCCAAAAGAAATAGGGAATATTTTAGGATTTATAAATAGTTCTCAACCTATCTCAACTAATAAGGGGTTGAATTGTATATTCGAGGCACGCAAGGGAAATCATATTTTTGTATGTGTGATAAAATCAATAACTGTAGGGGAAGATTTTTTGATAGATTATAATTTGAATCATGTAGATACAACAAAATTTTCTATAATGGGACAGGTTAGTCCAACATTTAAAATAATTGCCTACAATTAATATTGATTCCAATAGATAATCTAATATTTTATTAATAATTTATTCTGCTATGTCTATTACTTTCATTTCACTACTGATTGCTAAGAATTATTAATCTTTGTCACAGGGCGAGATGGATCCACTAGAAGACACAGTGAGGATGTTCCTCATATAGCTTCTTTGAAAAAGAAAAACCTTAACAAATTATATAGAAATAAATGTTATATTATTATGTTCTTTTCTTTATGTCTTTGGAGTTATTTTGATGGAACTTTACTGATATTGATGTCACAACGTGATACTTATTGATAGGGAAAAGAAACAATGAGAGAAGGTCAAATGTGATCTAAAATTGAGGCATCATTTTTAGATGACATTGTATGTAGCACTAACCCCATCTTGTCCTTAAAAAAAAAAACTAATACAAAGGCACTCAAAGATGAATTGATACATAGAGTCAATTCTTTGAAGGTAAACATTAATTAATCTTAAGAAATAATAAAAGTTTAGTAGATGTTTATATTTTATAGTATCTTGTGAATCATGATCTAAAATATTATGTGTTCTTATAGGATTTTGTGACACTTCTGAGACCACATGATCAATATAGTGAGGGTTGTAGTGCACAACCTTCATGTAAATAATCCTTAAACCTTAAACCCTTCATTTAACCTTTGGGATGCTTCTAGCTAGTATCCCCTTTGATCTATATCCATTGCAAATGTCTTTGCTAACAATATTTTCTTCAGCTCATGATGAAGTGCAGATGCCTCCTATGGTCACCGCTCTAATATTGTCGATTGCATTGTCTATAACAAGGAGCTTGCATACATCTTCTATACCAAGTACAATTGGTAAAACCTTATTTTTCTATTTTTTTTAACGTGTTAATCATGCATTGTTTCTTTGCTGCATGGATTTTAGACTCATGGACCTATTTTGTGCACTAATGGATACACCTACAATTGATACAAGAACAAAGACCAATACTAGTGAAGCTCAACCATTTCTTGGATCACACCATATTATTGGTACTAGTTCATTTGTGGGGTTATTGTTGTTGAAAAAGAAAACTAGTTTCCATTTAAAGTACCAAAGCTTCCAGGTGCTTTAAATTTGTTATTATTTATAGTGTAATTGTAGTTTACTTCTACATAACTCATTTTGGACTAATAATCCCATGATGTTTTTGTAGGAAATAATGTTTTCTATGATACTCTTTTTGAAATGAGATTAAAGCTATTTGGACCTACCATACGTAAAAGGTACATAGTTTCATATCATTGCTACAATATTCTTCTTTCCTTCCATTTATTGTACTATATTAAATTTATTGATCTAACAATTTTTTTTTTCAAAAAAGATGGAATGAATAGGGCCTTGGATTAAAAAATCAGCTCATTACATCTTTTGAGGACCTCTTTGGTAAAAATATGTTTGACACTGGCCTATTTATTAAAAGAGCATCCAAACATATAAATACTATGAGAGACCAATATAGAAGGACTCTAAAGGTTAACCCAAAGTATGAGTGCCCTCCTATGATTCCACTGATGAAGTGGCATGAAATAATGGAAGATGTAAAAGACAAAAGGCTAAAGGGTAGAGGAATTCAACCAAGAGATGAAAAAAGAAGGTATGTCATGATAGTATTAAGTAGGATATAATCATACACTAATTAGTGATCATTTTATTTATATAATCTAACATGTTTCAAAATTTTCATAGACTATAAGATACATCAAATGCTACAGAAGTGAGACTAGAAAAGGTTGGCCAATGCAAACTTGGCTCTGGTGGCTATATGAAACTTCACTCTCGACTTGTAAGTAGAAACAATATAATTTCATATAAAATCTTTTTGTATAATCAAATGATACATGAAAAATTGATGTTATTATGAAAACAATATAGGGCATGGAATTCAAACAACATTTGGAGTCAAATTGTGATGTTGGTGTAATTTGTGGTCATTTTTATGTTTCTTTTTGCAATTGTCCCTAATGTCATTAGAATACCAACATTGGATTCATAATTGTGATGCCCTCGCAAGCATATATGCATAAAAGAAACCAAAACAATAATTTTCCATTCATTTTGATTTTGGAGAGTTGTGCGCGAAAGAGGTGGAGAGCTCCAAATAAGGATGAAGAGATGTGAACATTGTTGTGACCCTTGTGATCAGTGCATTTGGTTGTTGTCCCCTTCTGATCTCTGCATTTCATTTTTGTTCCCTTGCTCTATGATTTCATTGTTGTGTCATGCCATTGTGATCTATGTTCCCTAGCTTTGTGATTTGCTTCAAGGGCAAGAAGAGGTCCATATGTAAATGTTTTTTTCTTTTCCTTCTAAACATGTATGTCTTTATATTTCCTTCTAAAAATGTATCTCTTTATATATTTAGAGAGATATTTTTCAAGGTGCTTATTACATATATGATCTAGCTGCATACATATTCTAGAATCCAAAAAAAATAAAAATAAAACTCACTCAACCCATGCTAAGTGACTTACCTCAATATCCTACATAAAAACATATCATAGAAAATATTTTAGAAAGAAACAAGTGATAACCAGTTAAATGGGTCTAGTTGTTGATTTTTTGGGTTGATATATCATATATTTAACTAGGTTATGGCTTCTGTAAGGTAATGAGCCTTGTGATTGTGCATATGTGCTTGGTGCATTTCATTCTTGTGATAAATCTTTGCATTTTTTTGTCATGCCCTTGCTCTACAATTTTGTTATCATACCCTTGTGATCTCTATTTTTTTTTTGTCATGCCCTTGCTCTGTGATTTCTATGTCGCACCCTTGCTTTGCAATTTCATTTCCATGTTGTCCCCTTGCTCTGCAAATTAATTTCATTGCCCTAACTCTACAATTTTCTTCAAGGGTATGTAAATGTTCATTTATTTTCCTTCTAAACAAGTATCTCTCTATATCTCCTTTTGAACATGTATATTTAGAGATATTTTTTAAGGTGCTTACTACATCTTAGCTACACAACAAAAAATTGATGCAGCTGGATACATATTCTAGAATCTAAAAAAGAAAATGAAACTCACTCAACCCATGCCAAGTAACTTACCTCAAGATCCTCCACAAAAATAATGCAGACTAGGAAAAATGGGTAGAGTTCACAAGAAATTTTACAAAAACATATCATAGCAAATATTTTTAGAAAGAAACTAGCCATATCTAGTTAAATGGATCTAGTTGTTGATTAGCTGGGTTGATTACAAATTCCTTTAGAACTATCATTAGATTAGGTACAATAAAATGAAAAATTATTTGTTCCCAACTAGCAGGATCAAATGGATTTTTCTAAGGTGATAAAATTTCATATGCAAGGAATTGAAGTTGAAAGTTTTTCTTCTATTTAAATGCCATAATCATGAGGATCATTCCCTTGTAGAAGTCTCTATCAAAATGACATTACCTCTAAACCATGCGAAGGATGTTAAAGTGGTTCCTAACCTTGAAACAATCTTACACACATTTAATACTTGGGATCATCGTAGGGAGGCTATGTCAATACTTGAAGCACTCTTATAAAAATTTGATATTTGGACTGTAAATTATTACATATATTAGCAAGTGATTCCAATATCATAGTACCTACTACAACACTTTCCCAGATTCTATCTAGTGGCTCCCATAATATCCTCTATGCTCTCTAGCTATTGTTTATGTCATGCAGTCTCTTTCTAAAGATGCTCCTTCTTGTTCTCTTTCTAAAGCTACTCCTTTTCCTTTGCTCTGATGACTTAAATTTTGATTATCAAATTTCTAAATATCTACATCTACCTTATCTAAAATTAACTTCACAATGTGTTGTAACTTTGGCATAGGTGTTTGATCATTGATAGATTTCATTTTAGAATTCAATTTTCCAAGATTGGTCAACACCCTCACTTGTGGACCTCTCATGTCAAGCACTTTTTGTACTATTTCAACACCATGTTCTTACTTCTGAGCTAACAATTTTTCAAATTCATTTTCTTGTAAAACATTATTTCTTTTGAACAATTTTAAACTTTTAGAAAGTGCATTATTGTTTTCATGTATATACATATGTATGTATGTACGTATATATATGTATGTATGCATATATGTATGTATGTATGTAGGTATGTATGTCTGTATGTATACAAAGAGATCTTTTAGATTGTGGATTATGGATTATAAAAAGAAAAAGATAAGAAAACATGACATTAATCATTCCCCATTCATTTTGATTGATTATGGAGACTTGTGTGCAAAAGAGGGTGGGGGGCTCCAAATGTTGGTGGGGATCAGTGGTGATTTAAGATTTTGTCATTGTTTCCTTGTGATCTTCATGCCCTTGCTCTACAATTTTCTTCAAGGGGAGAAGAGGTACCTATGTAAATGTTCTTTTCTTTTGTTTCTAAACATCTATCTCTTGTTCATATATAATAGATTTCATCAAATTCAAGGATAACTTATTATGATGATTGTATGCATTTGTGCATGCATTTATGTAAATCAGTTGACTATGTGAACTTCTTTCCATGCATACATACACACTTGCAGAGTACTTGTGCTAAATTAAATTAATCATTCATGTCTTGAATTCAACAAGAAATTATCCTTGCATTCAATCAAATTTATTCATACTAAACTACATATGTAGAAATTTGTACTTGCAGATTATACTATCTCTTAGTGATTGAGTAAAGATCTTGTGCATAATATCATCTAGCTAATGATCAGATGCATTCACATTAAGTCATAATATGATCAACCAGATGATTCATTTATGTTACTTCATACTTGTTTTATTGAATATTTTGTTTAACATAATCAATAATACTAGATTTATGCAGCTACAACTAGTACTCTTGTTCATTTTAATTGATCATATACATATAAGACTTATTTTTCTTAAAATTAGATTGTATAATTTATGATAATTAAAACATAAATATAGGTATTTTATAGTTATCTTTTTAAATTTCAAGATCTTCATATTTAATGTGAAGATTTTCCAATACTGGATAGTGGAATAGCGACAATGTGGAGCCACATAGCTCATGGATTTTTCCACCAAATTATATTTTTGTCCTTCAAAAATATTATAGGTGAATGTTCTTTTGATTTTCCATATATTTAATAGGTTGTCATTTGTTCTTTGAGGTAATTTTCTATTATGAGATAGAGACATCTATCATAAGGATGGGCATGCCTATTTTGATCATCTCACTTTCGAAGTTGATTCCCTTATCTAATTAATGAAACTACTCGCAACTGACACCTTGATCTTTTACAACTTTCCTGATCATCCATTTACACAAATGAATCATCCCATATCCATAAACAACATCTAATCTTTTGTAAGTCTCTCTCCTCTAAAGACCCAATACATGGAGCCATTATCATCATAAGTAGACTTAATCTCCTTAGAAAAATTCAATCAAAACTATTCTTACCAAACTAAGTATGCAAAAATATGTACTTAAAAATTATATTATCTCTTGGTGATTGAGTAAAGATCGGATGTACATATTTCCAAGGTGATAAAATTGCATATGCAGATGTATATATGTATGTATGTATCTCTACATCTCGTTATCATTCCCTTGTGATCTTTCTATATGTATGTTTGTATGTATGCATATAGATATATACATGTGTATATATGTGTGTGCATATATATACATACATATACATAAAGAGAAGCTTCTCTAATCACTTACTGTGGGAAATATAAAGATCTACATGTTAAGAAGGAAAATAAAAGAACATTTAAATAGGTACCTCTCCTCCCCTTGAAGAAAAATGTAGAGCAAGCACTACTACATTTGGGCCCAAACACCACAAATTACACCATCATCATAGATTTCCATAACAATTTGAACCCAAATGTTGTAGTGCTACAAAGGGCATAGAGATTACAAGAGCACGAAATAGAAATGAAATCATAGAGTAAGGGCACAACAATGAAATGTAGAGATCACAAGGGCATGACAACGAAATCGAATATCTCCATTGATATCCACTAAGGGAACCACAATGAAATATGGAGATCATAAGGGCATGAAAATGAAATGCAACTATCACAAGAGCACATAAATGAAATCTCCACCAATGTTTAGATCTCTCTGCCCTCTTTTGGATCTCTCCATCCTTCTTCACACGTAGCTCTCCACAATTAAAAAAAATGGGGAATGATTTATGCCATGTTTTCTTTATTTTTGTTTATATCTAAAATCAACTTTACATTGTGTTGTAACTCTGCTATAGGTGTTTGATATTCAATAAATTTCATTCCAACATTTCACCATTCAAGTTTTCAAGTTTCCTCTTCATTATATAGTCCTTTCCACCATAAAAACCACTTTTCTACTTTATTAAAACCAAGACTTGAACAAAGCCAATGATAAAACAAAGCCTACATTAGTTGTTGATTAGTTGGGTTGATTAAAAATTCCAATTGAGCTGTCATCTGATGAGGTACAATAAAACAAACAAATAGTTGTTCCCATCTAGCAGGATCAAATACAATTTTTCAAGGTGATAAATATGTATATGTAGATATATGTATGTATGTATATCTGTGTTTATATATATATATATACACATATATATATATATATATCTATACATATATATATATCTATACATATATATATATATCTATACATATGTATATATATATATATCTATAGATATATATATATGTATAGATATATATATATATATGTATAGATATATATATGTATAGATATATATATGTGTGTATATATATATATATATATATATATATATATATATATATATATATATGCACATATAGAGAGAGAGAGAGAGATTTTGTGGATTGTTGAGATCAATGGAGATCTAAGATTTTGTTGCCATGCCCTTGTGATCTCTAGATCTCATTGTCATGCACTTGTGATCTCTGTATATGTATGAATGTATATACATATATATACATATATATGTGTATATGAATGTATGTGTGTATATAAATAGAGATCTTGGCATAATAGAAAAATAGTAAAACTCACTCAATAGGTAGCATTGGAACAATTATTGTCACAAGCTTTTAAACATAACTATATAAGGAGTGAGTTAGGAAGTATATAGGTTAACCTTACATTAACTATAAACTAAAACACAAAGGTTACACTAGGGCATTATAGTAATGTAATTACAAAAAATTATTTGATTCATCTAAGTGGGTATATAATGGAAAAGAGTTGTATTAGGTGAGAAAAGATCATTAGTGGTTATAGGAATACAACTATATCAAAAAAATTAGAAACCAAAACTACATATTCCTTAGAGTGAGTAGTTCAAGGGTCTTGATCCCATGGATACAAGTATGTAGACAGCCTGGTAGGCATAGTATACCTCCAATTTGTAGATGCCTTGGACATAGTTAGGTAGCACTTAACTATTTTAAGACATTATATGTCAACACATGGGCTTATATTTTAATACATTATATGTACCTTGTGTGCTCGTCTTTAAAAAAAGAGAGGCTAAATTCTGTGTTTTGACATTAATTAGACTGGTCTATTTAGAGCCATTGATTATTGTCACAAGCTTTTAAACATAACTATATAAGGAGTGAGTTAGGTCATATATAGATTAACCTTACATTAAATGTAACCTACAACACAAAGGTTGCACCAAGGTATTACAATATTATAATTATAGAAAACTGTCTGATTTGCTCGAGTTGGTGTATGATGTCAACGAGTGTATTAGGTGAGTATAGAAATATAGCTAAATAAAAATAATTAGAAACTAGAACTACTTATTTGTTAGATTGAGTAGTTCAAGGGTCTTGATCCTGTGGATACAGGTATATAAGCAACCTGGTGGGTGAAGTATGCGTCGAGTGTACAGATGCCTTGGACATAGTTAGGTCACCTTGGACATAGTTAGGTAGCACTTAACCATGTATGTATGTATGTTTGTGGGTAAAAGCTCAAACCTGTGTGACCCTTTTATAAAGGAAAAGGCTAACCAAAGTATAACTCTTCACCTTCAATGATATAAATTTGGCATTATTATTTTGAATTTGAAACTGATGTAAACTAATGAAATGTGTATAATGGATGAAGTCTAGGATTATAATTATTATTTGGAATAAGCATTGATATATTTTCTTAATTTTTATAGATAATTATTTAGTCACTAAAAAACACTGAAAATTAGGGGTCTAGTTCCCATCACAAAACTATATTGAAATAAACTTATTTCCCTTTGATCTCAAACTATGTTATAGATAACATATATAGCTAGACCAATCCAAAATAAAAATCAGCTTTAAACCTATGTTTTCTATTTTATAATGATTTAAATTTGAAACCACTTGAAATCTATAGTTTTCATCTCCCACCACATTTTCCAAAACAAATCAATTCTAACTAGGAGAAAAATTATACATTCTAGAAGAGGACTCTCTCCTCTAGAACATCATATAAATTTTAGACTTTTTGGATATGATTTAATATATTTTCTTTCTCAACTTTGAGATCTTTTCGAGTGTTAAAGTATGTGCTTGTAGAATTTTTAAATTAAAATATGCTATATCTAATTTAAACACTATAAACTCTAAATGAAAATATTGTCAACTCTGAGCTCTACAAAATAGTATTTATATGTCATTAAAAATATCATAAAAAATAATAAGAGTTATTGAAATTTCACTTTTTTGAATTAATTTTATTTCTTTAGTAATTGGATACAAACTAGTATTAAACATGCATTTAATAGATATTTCTAATTGGAAAAGTGTGAGACCATATATAACTTAGTTAGAATGAATTTATCTAGATCATATGTTTGAACAAAATTGATTTTTAGATAGAAATACTCAAATTTAGACATTCTAATAAGTCAGCCAGAAAGGTGACACAACTTTGTACTTTTACCTATGTATGCATGTATGCATGTTTGTCTAGATGAATGTAACTATTTCATACTTAATAGTGTCATCCACATTGTTGGGGGGGGAATTGAGCTTGCACCTTCTGAAATACTTCATTTCCATTATTTTCACTCTCTGAATCAAAGGTATATAACTTTATCTTTTGTAACTATAATTTTCAAATAGTACAAATGACAATAGTTTCATATAATTCTACTGTTCTTTTTGTAAGTTTCAAAAATTGAAGTTTAAAATTTAATTGCATTTATGTATATCTTTTTCAAATTTGATATTTGTCTTTTTCCTAACTCATGATGCAAAAATAATTTATCAATACACATACTGATCAGTTAGAGATTAAGCCAAAAAAATTGTAAGAATACTTGTGCTAAGAGAGCTAAAAAACAAGATTGGTGCACGATAATAATCTTTTTACACTCTTTTAGGCACAATTGTTCTTAAAATTTGTGATTTTTGGTGAGAAAAAATTTTTAAACTAATTAGGTAGGTAATCCAAAATAAAATTATAATTGGTTAAGGTATGTTTAAATACCTTATTTCACATGTTATTAAATGATATGTGTTTATGTACTCCTATTAATGAATGTTAAAGGATGAACTAATGTTAGATGTGATAATGAATGAATTTTATATTTTATTAATGAATGAATGTGAGATCCATCTCTTCTTAGGTACTCTTTCTAGGCTATTGTACTAGTTCTTAAGCGTATTCCCTCTATCTAGTTGTTTCAACAAGGGGAAAGGCAAGTCTTTGGGTGCTATAAACTTTATAGGTATTAATTACAGAAATATCATGAATATCAACATCCTTGGAAATTCCAGACAAATCCTATGTAAGGACTTTCCGTATAGCAATTCTACTCGGATTCTCTACTTATATATATATATATATATATATATACACACATATATATATGTATATGTATGTATGTATGTATGTATGTATATATATATATATATATATATATATATATATATATATATATATATATATATATATATATATATATATATATATATATATATATATATATATATATATATATATATATATATATATATATATATATATATATATATATATATATATATATATATATATATATATATATATATGTAAGTATGTGTGTGTGTATATATGTATGTATGTATGTATGTATATATATATATATATATATATATATATATAGATATATGTATGTATGTATGTATGTATGTATGTATGTATGTATGTATGTATATTATAATTCTATATTGAACTTTTTAATTATTAAATGCAAGTATACTGCATAGACAATTCTTGCATGTAATCTTTCTTGACCTAAGTGCATTATGAAATCTTCTAGAAGTGGTTGACATTGTGAACAAAGAGATTCCTAAATTGACATTTCTTACACTCGGAATGCCATGACTCAGAGATTAATTGACATATTTCATTATGAATGTGCATTGCAAGTTGACAACAAGCATCAACTATTTGAAGGAGAAACGATTATCCAAACTATAAACAACTACCTTATCAAAATAAAGATTATAAGAGCTCAGATATAAAGAAGAAAATAAAGATAAATTAAGAAATTTTAGATTTTTTTGATCTCATACAACATCAATCAATGTGGATTAAGTGAAATGGGTGGTCAATATTTTATCCACATTCTGATTGTTGATGCCCATTTAATTTACTAGCATTGAAAACCTCTTTCCCTATATGCAATGTCAATTCATATGCATATGACATCAGGTAGAGCTAAAAAATGAAATAGGTTTGCATTTTTGATAGAAGTCTTTGATTAGGTATTTTAAGTTATAGATCATCACGAAAATTGTTCACATGATGATGGTCTATAATTTTAAAAACTTAATAGACCTGTTAAATAAATATAATTGTGTTGTGTTTTATCAACCCCACCTATTGATGCATTTGAATGCAACTACAAGTGTATTCTCGATTCAGAGTTGTAGAATTTTATTTTGGATGTGGCAGAAAAAATGACATGCACTAGAAGATGGGAAAATGATGTCACTTTTGTAGATCTAGAACCTTTTTTGTACTTAAAACATTGATCATTTTTTAAAGATTTTAGATGTTAATGGGGAATTTATAAGTTGGGGGGGGGGAATGAGCTTACACCTTTACATGGTTGGCCCTGATTAGTAGAGAATATTAAACTATTCTTGAAACCAAGTGAAGCTCAATATTAAACCTATGATTGCATCATAGCTATTCAATGTTTGCCAGTAATTTATTTAAATTAATATAGTACACCATCATAATTGCAATGACTGGCTATTGATCCCACAACATTCCTACAACATGCCCATCCCAATTGTGATGAAGGTTTCTAACTACTTATCATGGGACCCATAGAATTTCTACCACATAGATGTCACATTTGCAACATTGTCTTTAACAAATTTTCATCCCAATTGTTACAGTGAAAATGAATAGTTTGCTAGAATGGTAGCCCAATTTATGACACTTGTAGTCATCACAATTGTGATAGTAACCCTCTCTATCACAACTTGCAATAGCAAAATTTCAATACTCATCTTATGGGAGCTAATTCTAATTGATGTCAGTTGGGTGATGGGTTACAATTGTAATTGAAACAACTTACTGTCATAATTTGGGCCAAAATGTAGAAGTGAATTTGTAGATCATTTGACCAACATGAGTAGAAAATTTGAAAAAAATTTGTTTAAAGATGAGGCCGATTCTACTAGTGCATCCATACCTTGAGTACTAGTACAAGCTAGGATGGGAGTAGAGAGGATGCTTGGTAGTGACTTTACTTCATTAGTATGCCTTGTCTGTATGAAAGGATACTGATGCCATATAAAGACACTAGGGATTTAGAGTCTAGAGAGGTTTCTAGGGTAAGATTAGAGTTGGCTCATGTGATGACACTTTTCCACTTGCGTAGTAGATTTCTTACATGTCTTTGTTGCCTCTGGGATTAGATGGTACTTGTGTCTTAGTATGTTTGAGATAGATTTCTATCAAGATTTCCTTGACCTAAATGTTGGTTATGACTTGTGGATCATTACTTGTTTGGGACTTGAGACTATCTCTTCAACATGGTGGGAGTGGGCTATTTAGGTTTCACAAGGTTGGGTGGTAACTTGCTTTTTAGTTATACCATTGAGATCTAACAACTAGATGTCGATGTTGGATGTCCTTATGCAGTTATTCCTTTCTTTATAATCTTGTGTTCTGATGCATGGTTATACTCTATTATACTATAATTGATTATTAGAGATCTTAGGAGATGATGTATTTTATTCATGATGTATATTCTTTGAGCTTTCCATAGCCCATGACTTGTACAATTAATGATTATGCATTTCTGTTATGCCAAGAGGCATCTTTTGTAATTGTATATTATTTAATTGGATTCATACTTCTGGTTATTCCATGATGTGGATTTTGGTTATGTGCTAGATTTCATATTAATAAAACTTTTACATGTGATTGAACGTCATGGAACCCTTATCTATTTATGGGTGGTTGTATGTATGTGATTTATTGCTTCTGCTATGTTATTTCTTATTGTTTATTATCTTTCAAAAAATAAAATTATTTGTTAAACTTAGTGAAACTTTAGGTTAATTTATTTTGGGTTCCTTGGCCGGGCATTACAATGTGAGCCAATGAAATTCATAAGGAATGTGCCATTTTATTAAATGATTGCATGTAGATAACCTAGTAAGGTTCAATGTAATGTATCAATGCTTCAAAAAAATAATATAGAAGCATTCACCACACAACATTTATGCTACGCTATTTACCAACTCACTTTGTAACTCTTACATTAGAAGGGAGTAAACTCCAATGTTTGTTTGATGTATGGAAAGAAAGTTTTGTTTAACTCATACATTATAGGTCTGCTAGATTGAAATAATTCCCATACTCTCAATCTAATTGAGTGAATCTATTGGCTTCTACAACAACTCAAACACTTCAAATTTTAAATATTTTGGTTCTATGCTTTCAAGGAACACACACATTTCATTTGGAGAGATAAACATATTATATACAACTAGGAGTTTCATAGAAAATTCTTATCCAAGTGTACACCAAAACCTTCGACACAAACTCCAAGCTCCAACACCTAATCTCTGACATGGCTTCCAATCATTTTCAATTCTCCATTCTTCTATTATCATTAAAAAAATAAAAGGCCAAATGTCAAAATGTCAAAAATCAAATGCAAAATTCAATCACCAAATAGGAGATACATTTTAAAAGCCAATAGATTTGAACAATTATGCAACCAATCTCATAAGCAGGTGTAAAAATGGCCTCTTATGAGATTGAAGAGCCTCTAGCTAATTAGGAGTGAATTGTTTTTTAATGTGAGGAAAATAGTTGGTAAATGATGAAAGAAATTTATGTTTAATGAAAACATAAATAGAAATGTGTTTGAGAAAAAGCTTTAAAATTAGTTACATTTAAATAGTTATCAATACTTCTAAAGTCTATCTAATAACATATAGATTAATAAATTGAATAGTATCTATACATAAATAAATGGAATAACATGTTGAATGGTAAAAATAGAAAAGATACATGATGTTATGATTAATTTACAATGAGGAGATTGACTCTACAAATTTATTATTTCTCATGAATTACTTACACCAATAAGATTCTAACTTATTAAAAGTAAATATTAAATAATATATTACTTGTAAAACTTATATCTAATAGAAAATAAAATATCAATTATAAAGGTATACAATATCGCATTTGAAAAATTGGCTTATCCTTTGCATTTGTTCATTTTGAGAGATTTAGATGTACAATCACAGTTTGCAAGTATGTTCTTGTGACATTACAACATTTGAACATGATAAATTGCAAGATAGTAAGCATTGAAGTAACAAGCCTTGATCACATATGATTCGAGCCTATCCTTAATATTCCAAAAGGCTTGTGAAGATTAAAAACAACATGAGATTACAACTTTTGAATTTGATAAATCGAAAGATAGTAAGCATCAAAGTAGTAGGGCTTGATCACATATGATTGAAGCCTATCCCTAATATTCCAAAAAGCTTGTGAAGTTTGCAAACAACATGACATTACAACATTTGAACATGATAAATTGAAAGATAGTAAAAATCAAAGGAGTAGGCCTTGATCACATACAATTCAAGCCTATCCCTAATATTTATTTTGTGAAGATTACAATCACTGTGACCCATGAATGACTGCTGGGGTCAACATTGGGAACCTATTAGGTATGTTATGGCTATTGGAGATTGTGAAATGTTCTTTATTTCTTTCCTTTCCTGCATTCAGTGGTGGATTTTATCCACATCTAAGATTGATATTCTAATCATGGCTGACATGACTTGATCTCTTATGGCTGATGACATTACTTCATCTCACTTGGCACTGGCTAAATAGCCAAAAATTTACATCCTGTGTGTGCCCTCTTTTATTTTTATTTTTATG
Source organism: Cupressus sempervirens (assembly GCA_028749045.1). NCBI lineage: Eukaryota > Viridiplantae > Streptophyta > Pinopsida > Cupressales > Cupressaceae > Cupressus > Cupressus sempervirens. Next base: position 535,697,244 of record CM053784.1, read on the forward strand.
GTCATGCATGCACATCGAAATGCTTGGCTTGTACTATGTTGTCTCTCATTACTGACATCATTGAATATTTTTTATGTTAATCAAAATTGAGAAAGGTTGATTTTCCATTGTACTCTTTGATTAATTTTAACTAATTAAAATCTAACCTATTAGACAATAATTTGTAAAACCTGAACCTTTGATTATCCACTAAAGAAAGTTCGAAAAGAAACACTGTAAAATATTTTATGAAAGTTTGGAAATAAAAGATAAGTGTGGTAAGATATGCTTCTAATTTGTTGTTTGAATGGTACCATGCAGCCCCTATAATTTTTTTTTCAAAAAATGTTTTATTAAGTAGTGACTATTTTATATTAAAAAATAGAAAAAAATTATTATGAAGCAAAATTAATATAGTATAAAAATGAAATAATTTAACAGTGATCATTAATCTAAGTAAAATTATCTTCAAAATTAATTTAAATATTTTCAATTTTAATTATTATTTTGAAAACCTAATTTTTCTCATTAAATTATTTAATACATTTTTAATATATTATAATTTTAAATTAAAAGTCATTAAAATGACTATAATATATTTTAAAATATAGATACATTAAATATGAAAATTTTATATAAGACATTAATAATTGTAATAATAATAACTAATAAGATGTAACTAGAAAATTATGGTGAACTCAAGTAAATTTATGAATAAGGTAGAGCAGAACACCTCCCTTCAATTCAAGGACTCCAATCTCTGGATTAAAATTGACAAAAAATCCAAATTTGCACCAAAAAAGAGGCACCAAGCATCTTTGTAGAGAGTATAGAAGAACCCTAGATCGAATTTTGAGGTTAAACTCTCAATTTTATTTTTCTTTGGAGAAGGTGGAAAGTAGCAATAACCACAAGCACCATTATGCAAAACAACAATAAAATTTGAGGCCTTCCAAAATAGTGCAGGGAGATTCCTCTTACCATGCCTCATATCTGTCAAAATACCATCACCCATTGCCATTCTTCACCTTAGATAGCCTGTAAGAGAAAATTAGGGCTTTTTCCTCATAAAATATGCTTAAACCTTTTTTGGTAAGTTAGCTCCTCAACTTACAAATCTTGTTAGGGCATAATCTTCTTCATATTCCACCCCTCCCAGATCTAGCGATGTATCCTCTGATGGTTTAAGATGACTTGGATCCTATATTCCTCCACATCATCATCCTAAGCTCTCAGCTTAGAGGGCTTCCATTAACCCCAAGGGCATTCATAATCCTTAATATTCCACCAAAGGCATGGTTCCTTCCATCTCCCTACTTGGAGAAGAAATCAAAGATGCTTGGAATATGTGCAAGAACTTTAGAATCTTTGCAATTTGGTGTGGATCTAAGGAAGATTTGCTATTTCTATCTAATTGGTTAGAAAAAAATTGTGGATCATAGGTAAGTATTTCCTATTTCTCAGACTCTGTTCTTTATTTACAATGTAGCAATATAAGTGTTAAAATAATTTTATTAATGTATCAAAGTGTTTCTTTAATGGGTGTATTGTCAAATTTATTGATTGACAACCTAATCTTAATTAAATAGTTTAGATTTCTTATGTCTGATTTGGTTCATCATTCAGTCTCTACCTCTAGAGCTGAATCATATAGAGATTCTTAAATCACTAGGGATTAGCTTGGGAGAACTCCTGGGCATAAACTCTTCATATTAGTATGATATTAATATTAAACTGCTCATAAAAATAAAATATAATCAATTATCTCAAGGGTTAAGGAAAGTTGTAAAAAAAAAGAGTTACATATGATTGTCATCTACATCAGTTTGAAGGAGAGATTGCAAAAATTATTAAGATTGAGAAGGGTAAGGAAACAAATTTTGAAATCATACCGTATACATCAAACCTGCAGATTATTTTTCCAAAGTTTAGAGAACAGAGAATTAAATGAAGGGTTCAATCATGTATTTTGGATCCAGCCAATATGGAGTATGAACATTACAAGATTCAAAAAAAATTTCAAAGTGGAAGCAAGGCTATCATAGAAGGTAATTCAGAATCTAGTAGAGGACTTAAATCTATTATTGTGGTTGAATAGAGCTTGAAGTTGGATTCCTTAATCAATAAGGATGTAGTAGCTAAAAGGAACAAGAAACATAAACAAAAACTGGCCAAGATCATCACAACATAGGGTACACTACTAGATGAAGACAAAGATATAGTGATAAATAGAGAGATGCCTTTGTAGGATCAGGAACAATTAGGTGGGTCAGCAAGGGATTAGTGTTCTACAAAATCTAGTAGAAGCAAATGACAAGAGTTAATTGATATAGTTAATATAGTGTCCAAAGAAATGCAAAATGTTGATATAGTTAATGCAGATAGAGTCAGTCCACTACATACTTGCCAACATAACAAGGATTCAGGGGTCACCAACGAATTTAATATAGTAGATATAGAAAAGTATATGTTATTTGAAGCAAAAGCAGACCTAAATGAGTTCCAAGTTACTTTAAAGGATACATCCATAGTGAAACAATGTTAGATGTTGGATCCTTCATATATCACACTGAGCAAAGAAGGCTTCATCAAATCTTCCAAGTTTTGGTAGACCTAGTCAAATATCTTAAGCTCTCCATTTGTTGTAGCAGAGCATACAAATAAAGTTGATTCTTATAAGGTAGAGAGTTCCTTATCAAAAGAGGTACAAGACTTCCTAAACAAAGAAGATAAGATGGAGGAAGAATTAAATAATCTAAGTTCAGGAGATGAGGATCTTGAATAGCTAGTAGATGAATTAGTTCAAGTTTTCTATTTTGAGGACACTGATAATAGTACAGAGGCACACAAGGAAGCTTTGATATAGAGAATCATCAAATTAGGTGGTGAAAATTGTTCATTCAAAAATCTAAGAAGAGATTTGATGTGTATAGAGGCAAAGGATAATGGTAAGAGATAGATTCAAAACAATGGATCATGCTCCAAGTCTTCAGATAATGGGTTCAACTTGAATAATATGATAGGTAATGATACTAAAATAGATCCCCAACCTTGTATAATTAATCAAATTATTGAGGAATTAGAATATGAAGACACAAAGGGAGCATATGAAAAGAAGAAGATCAACAATCATAATTCAGGGAAAGTTTTAGAGAATCTTGGGATTCTGAAGAATCAGGTAGGTTTGAGTTCTCCCAACTATGGTAAAACAAAGGGTAAAAGAGGTAGATGTTCATTAAAGAATCTTAGGGAAGTGAAAGGACTTATTAGAGATTAGTAGAAGATCAATCAATTACTCAACATTGGGAAGGGGAAGAGCCTTCCCAAAGAGGTATGAAGATCACCACGTGGAATGCCATGCGACTAAATGCCCCTAGCAAGAAAAGGTTAGTAGAATAATTTCTCAAAACTTTTGATTCAGAAATTATCATAGTTCAGGAAACTAAATTAAATAAGGATTAAGGAATAAAATTAGATAAAATGTTAGGTATTTGGTGTCCCATTTTTCAAGAATCTATAGGTGCATCTGGGGGTTTAGGAGTTTTTTGGAATCTTAAGAAGGTTTCTCTAAGCTATCTTTATTGTAGTTCCAATTGGATTAGTACTAGCATCAAGAGTCTTAAGCCCAATTTGCAATTTATTCTTATTAATATATATGGTCCTATTAGCTATATCGATAAAAAAGATGTTTGGAATGAAATTAGTCATTTTATTTCCAAATTTCAAGGATAATTCCTTTCTGATAGGAGGAAATTTCAATACCATTTTAGATCTTGCTGAAAAAATAGGTGGTATTAACCATCTTCCACAATCATCTCCTACTTTTAAAGATTGGATAGAAAAACATGATATGATTGATGTTCCCATCAACAATGGGAATCTCACCTGGAACAATAGGAGGAAATATTTTGTATATATCATGGAGAAATTGGATAGGTTTTTTTTTTATCATGGACGAGTTAGATAAAAACAACACTAATTTTCAATCTTCTACTTTGCCTTTCTCTGAGTCTGATCACTACCCAATTCGATTAGAATTTTTAGAACCTTCAAAGTTCATTAGGAACAGTTTCAAATGTGAAAAAATGTGGTTCTTAGATCTTGAATTTATAGGAAATATTAAAGATTGGTGAGTACAAGACCATGGTGAAGGCTCTAAGATGTTTGTTTTTGTTTCCAAACTTAAAATGTTAAAAGAGCACATTTTAAGATGGAATAGAGAACTTTTTAATAATATTTTTAAAGAGAGACTACAAATAGAAAACCAATTAAAAAATATAAATCTAGAAATTATTAAGTATGGAATGAATAAAGAAAGCTATCTGCTAAACAAGAAACTATTTTGCCCAAAGAGAAAATTTTTTGGCATCAGAAATCTAGGGAGAAATGGCTAGATGAAGGGGATCAAAACACAAATTTTTTTTATAATTCTACTTTATTTAATAGATCTAAAAATAAGATAACTAGTATTAAAAACCATCTGAGTTCTTGGTTTGAGAACCCAAGTGAAATTGTTGAAACTTTCATAACTCACTTTAAAGAGATCCTAAACAATTAGGAAGGGTCAACTTTAAAAGCACAAGATATGATGCTCAATTTATACTTAAATTAATTTTTACTGAGTATTAGTAAAAAAAAATTTCCTTCTAAAATTACATACCAAGAATGACTCAAAATGCCCAAATAGGAGAACAAATGCCACTAACAATTTGGAAATACTATCATGAGATTGATAGCTTTCCTCTAAATTGAGAGGTACAACTCCCTCTTAGAAATATATTCAAAGAATTCAAAATAGTTGGTTATGTCTTTTACCAGAAGACACAAAGGCTTTTTAGCATCTACCCATCACTATGAGAGAAATGTAATTATAAGATTTATAAACTAGACAATGAGGAAAGAAAAATGAAAAAACAACCACATGACCATCTATTCAGTCTTCCATATCATAGGGGAAGTGTAAAGAAATGTCATTTTATTCTACTGACTATGAATGATAATGCAGAACTGCATCTAAAACATGAAAGAAATGACTATATAATCATTTTTAATCCAAGGAAATCATATTTAGACTTTAGAATCTGATATATGAAACTCTCTTTTATTTCAAATGCATAAAAAAAAATAACAATATCATCTTATCTCTATCATTATAGTGAAGTTGCGGAGAAATGAAAACAAAACTTCTATTCCTCCACCCTGTTACAATCTTTTTAGAATTCCCACACCTTCTCTTTTATTGAAAAATGTATAGAAATCTCTCTCTCGAGAAGAACAAGCCTAGAACCCCTGTACGATCGATTTTTCCTCATTAAATAAATTTTTGTAAAGAAGTTTGGCAGCTGCCCCAACTTCTTACCCAACTTCTTTTGTCTTCTCGGGTAAGTTGCTATAGTAATTAATTCTTATTAAAGAATTAATTATTTTTTAACATTCTTTTTCCTGTACAAGTTTTTCATAAATGCCTCATCTCATAATAATAATTAATTCTTTTGAATTCCTTTTTCATTTTTATCTCACCTCCCTTATCTCTTTTCCCAATACAATAATAATTAATCCTTATTGAATTAATTATTATTTAAATTCATTAGGAATTTAATTATTTTATATTTTAATATTTGATTCTTTAAAGAATTAAATTCTTTATAATGCAAAATATTAAATAAATTTAAATAAATTATCTTTGGAAGATTACCTTTTATATTTTCTCACATATGGGAGGGAGATATTTAGGGTTTCCAATCCCTAGGTAACAATGGCTCTCTCTAGGGGTTGCATTCTATGCCGGGATGTAGAAAACTCTAGAATCTCTATCTATCTTTATCCAGTGCCTATCCATAAAATCATAGAGTCATTATTTCCCTTACCATTTGAATGAATATTGTAGTGTATGTAGCATTTATACCCCAAGCTACTCTCTTTGTATTGGTCACTAGATATGAACCATAAATTATAGGATTGCGACAGTCTAAAACACTAGAATCATAGCCATTGGTGATTTCACATTACTTCTATAGAAATTTTTCTATTCTTTGAATACCAAGTAGATACCGACAACCACCGATAACATGGGAAGACAAAAAGTATGCAAGCATGTCCAAGGAAAAGCCCAGCCAAAGTGTGTTAAAAACATAACTAGTTACATGTTGCATTCTTCAAAGTAGATAGATAGAGTGATACACTTTGGGAAGATACTGGAACAAAAACATAATTAAGAAAATGTTCATAACCATCATGACGTCCATTGTGGTAGAGTTTGAGGTGAATCTAGGTGCTATAGTGTGCATTCCAATCGTAACATTTGGTGCAATTGATCCATCCTTGCCGATTCAAAGATACCCATACTTCATCCATACGGTGCCTAGTGACTCTATGCAAATGCATGCAATTGCATCACTCATTCAAAAATATGAATGGAGGGATGTGTCACTTATCTACATCGATGATGATTTGGAGATGAGGTCCATTCCCACTTTAGATGATGCCTTGCATGATGTCAAAGAAAAGATTGTTTACAAAGCTGGACTCTCTCCTCAGTGGAATAACTTCAAAATGAAAAGTGTTCTTGAGAATAATCTCATGAAGCTCGAGACAAGAGTCTTCATTGTGATGAGATGTGAAAAATTCTTAACACTCTAGCCTCTAGCACCTACCAATTTAGTGTTGCCACTATTTTTTGGGCCTCCACTACCTATCATCACATTTACTCATTATCTTGCACATATAAACTAGATTAGGGTTTGTATTTTTTATGGTGACGCCAGAAGAAATTCTCAATTGTAAGCCTGTAGGTTATTCTTTTGCTTATTCTATTCATGTGTATTGTGGCTATGATAAATTCAAGGTAATCAATCATTTCAATCGTATTTACATCTATAGCATTCATCAATTACTTGACTTTTGGGTCAGAGATTCTAGACCCCAATCTAGCAAGGCTAGTCTCTGACTCTTCATATGTGATTATACCATTGTTATCAGTGTCTATGGTTTTGAACATCTCCTTCGTATACATGTCTGAAAGATTTTTTGCTACAACTATCCACCTAGAACATCTTGAGAATTACATGGACTTCTTCATCATAGTAGCATTGATAATATATATTTGATGCCTTTGCATACTGATGTTAGCAAGGCACATGGATACCCTAACATGTCGTAGCAGTTTGTTTTTCTTTTTTACTTTTTCACTTTATTACTTTAGGGATCCTTTTCTATTTAAAATCGTGGAGCTGTTGGAGATATCCATCATTTTATTCAATATATATATTAAATTTAAATGTGGCTTGACCATGTGCCAATGCCATTATAAAATATTACCATTGAGATTATAGTGTAGGCAATTCATCACAAATTCTTCTCAAGACTTGAACTTCCAAAGATAATGCGAAGAGAAACTCTAAAACTCACTCATGCACACTCATACTAAATTTGAATTGAATATGAAGCTTGAATTGTGCATCTAAATCTGAGCTTTGAAACTACATGCTGAGATGTAAAATTAAGCCTTGCATTTAAAGTTGGACAGCTTCAGAACATGGATTGACTCAAGGGAAGGGAAAGATGCAAAAATGATGCAACTTTATTGAAAGGAAACACTGACCCAAACAAAAAAAAACACAAGCCAAAATTTGTGAAAAGGAAATGGTTATTTACAATGGAGAGGAGAAAACCCTAAAAACTTAGACGTGACCACTTACATGCTGGGAAAAGTATGAGCCCCTTTGAACCAACTCTTGATAGAATGGAGGAATGTTTTGTGTAGAGGTGAGCAACATGGCCAATATGATCTTAAACTCATGAATGGAAAATGAATACAGAGGAGGGAAAATAAATATAGATTCAAGATTTTCTTCCATATTTTCCAAATCAATATTATCTTTTAAAAAGATAGATGGGGTGTCAACTATTTTTTCCATACCTTGAGTCCTTCAATTTTTGGGTTTCCCATATGATTTTTCCATTGCAATTTGCTGCACCAATTCTTCCACAAGAAAATAAGGAAAACAATTTGTAAGAGGCTAAAAAATACATGAATCCTTTTTTGTTTCTTGGCAATTGTTTGATTCTTTAGGCTGTAGCAATGCTTTATTTGTCTCCAAGAGATCAAACAAGAACAATTGATAATCAACTTCATGCTTGTAGGAAGAGCCATCCAAGCATGCTATTAAATATTGCATTGTGTGATCAACCATGCTTTTAGAAGAGTATTCATCATCAATCCTTTTTTGCATATGTTCATTCTTCATACCTTATTGGAAAATATTAATTGGTGCAATATCAATAGAAATCTCAAATATAAAAGAATCAAATTTTTCATTTGAAACATCCTCTGACAAGTTTTCATTTGACATTTCAACCTCCAGTCCTTGTTAAATAGGAGATATATCAAGGCAATTCATTGAGTCAACTGACTGTGAAGCATGTCCATCATCATAATCAACATTTAGATGGTAGGCTCCAACTACACTACAAGGAGTACTTTCAATCTTAGGAGGGATTAGGTGATCTTCATCATTAAAAACCATTAAACTTTCATAAATAGGAGGTGCTGATTTAATTGTTTTGAGAATGAGCCTTTTATGTTTAGGCTTTTCCTTCAGATAATTCTTTTGTTCAAAGAGATAAGTTCCTACCTATGAAATTTCTTTACACTTCATTCCGCTTAGAAACATGTTATCTTCTAAACTAATAGCCTCCATTTGTGCATCTTGCAACCTTTGTAATTTTAACCATAGAAGCAAGAATTTAGTTTTTGTTTGCATAGTAGCAATGAAAAGACACAACTGATTGTTTTCAATTGGTTAGCTAGCTAGAGGAATCTTACCAACACTTCTATTGAATCTATCAACAAAATCTCTCATGGTTTCCCTTTCTTTGATCTTGATTCAAAAGAAATTTAATTACATCTTAGCAACATCAATCATATGCATAAATCTCTTTAGAAATATTACCTCAAGATGATTCTAGCAAGTGATGCAACTATCTGGTAAACTCTGGAACCAATTTTCTACACTTCCATTAAGGCTTCCAACAAACAACTTGATGAATACATTTTATTCCTACACACCAAGAACACCACATGCAACTATAATTTATTTAATGTGATCATCAATGTCTTGATTTGTATCACCAAAAAACTTTGAGAGATATTCTAATGAATTCTTAGGTAAGGCTGAATATCAAGATAAAGAAAATGGCTCAATCTAAGCCCCCCTTGCTAGGCTGCAACCAAAGCCATAACACCAAAAATATTTCACCACAATCAATCAATTAGACTCACTAACCTCCATTTTCGGGGAGGTAACCTTCAGATTTCAAAGAAAAGAAAAGCACTGGAACTTGCTTTCTTTTCCCAATGGAGTCACCAAAAACTATTAGTAAATAGATGCCCAAATAGAAGAACAAATGCCACTAACAATTTGGAAATACTATCATGAGATTGATAGATGTACCTGTCAATTCAAAGGAATTCTATTAATCTCATGATAGTATTTCCAAATTGTTAGTGGCATTTGTTCTTCTATTCGGGCATTTTGAGTCATTCTTTGTATGTAATTTCAGAAGGACAAAATTGTTTACTAACACTCAAGATAATATATTTTTAAATAAACCTATAACCTTGGAAGAGGTAAAATAGGTCATTTTTAGTATGAATCTTATTAAATCTTTGGGACTTGATGGTTTTAAGGCTTTCTTCTTTTAGAAATGCTCAGATATAATTGATTTAGATTTATGGAAGGCCATTGCAACTTCAAGAAATGGATGAGCTCTATTATCCTAGATTAAATTGTACCTTTCTTACATTAATCCCCCAAAAAATTGATCCAAAAGATGCCATGGATTTCAGGCCTATTTCCTTGTGCAACACAATTTAAAATATTTTCTCCAAGATCATGGTGAATTGGCTAAAGGGTTTCTTACCAAAGTTGATCTTCGAGGAACAAACTAGTTTTTTTCTTGACAGATCTATTCTTGATGGCATTATTACTATTCAAGAAATGATTCATTCAGCCAACAAAAGTAAAGTATTGAGTATGTTTATGAAATTAGACATCCAAAAAGTGTATGATATGGTTGATTGGAGATTTTTATGCAGGGTCCTTGAAGCTTTAGATTTTGTCATCAATGAATTAATATTATTTTTAAATTTATTTCTACACCCAAAATCTCTATTTTGATCAATGGCACACCCGAAGGCTTCTTTGAAATCTCTAGGGGTATTTGGCAAGGTGACCCCTTATCACCCTTGCTCTTCATCATTATGGCTTAAGCCTTTTGGAGAGTGCTAACAAACACTTACCATAATCAATTAATTATAGGGATCATTGTTACCAAAAATTTACCTAATGTTACACACCAACAATATGCTGATGATATGATTCTTCCCAGAAAAAGTACTATTTCTAAAGCCTCGGGCTTCAAATGAATCATAAATTCTTATATGATGGCCTCTAGGAAAAAGTTAAATCAGGCAAAATATGAGATTTTTTTTATAAACACAAATAAAGAAATAGAAGACAAGATTTGCAGGCATACGGGGTATAAACAAGGTCAATTTCTATGTAAATATCTAGGTATTGCGCTCAAGAAGGGCTCTAAATCCTGCAAAGTGTGGTTCAATACTATGGAAAAATTGGATACTAGGATAAGGGGTTGGAAGGATAGATGGCTCTCTAAAGTAGGTAACATAACTAAAATTTGCTCCATTTTTTTGGCCATTCCTATATACCCCCTTTCCTACCTTCCTTTGTCTAAGTGTCATCGTCTAAAATTTGAAGCTAAACTTAGGAGTTTTCTTGGAAGGATTGTAAAGAGGACAAAAAATTATCACTTATCAAATGGGAAAATATTTGTAAACCTAAAGAATTGGGAGGCCTAGGTATCAAGAATCTTGAATGTAAAAATGAAGCCTTAGGAGCAAAACTAATTTGGCATCTATATAATGAAAGAGATAAAAAATGGGCTAAAATTATTTATCATAAATATCTTAATGCAGAGGACCCTACTTCTATCTTTAGAATGATCAATCCTCCCAAGGGCTCCAAAAGCTGGAACTTTATGCTAAAATGTCATAATCTTATAGACAAGTTTCTTACATGGGACGTTGGCATAGGAGATGAGGTTCTATTCTGGGAAGATTCCTGGGATGGCCATCCCCCTTTAGTCTCCAATGCATACCCTAAAAATTTAAAGGATTTGCTAATTTCTCTACGGGGGAACAAAGTTAGTAACTATAAAACTAAGATCTTGATGAACAAGGTTGATAATTGGGTTTGAAAATTGGTGGAAGGCTTGGGTGCAGATCCAACGAAAGTTGAAGCATTCAGTAATATATTGGCTAATAGGCTTGTCAAGTAATCAAAGAAGAAAGATGAACTTATCTGAGCGACAACTAATGATGGCAATTAAAGAGTAAAGGATGGATGCAAAGCTTCACTCCATTCTCAAAGTTGGGATAGAGTCAACATTCCACTTAAGCTTTGTTGGGATGTGGCTTACCTTCCTAAGGCTAGTTTCTTCCTATGGTTAGAATTCCAAAATAGGATTTTGATAGCTAATAGGCTTAGTAAATATGGGATATGTGTTATGCAAACATAACTCAAAAGACATGGACCATTTACTATATAATTTCCCTTTATCAAAAAAATGTTGGGAGTGGCTTAGATTTAGGTTGGATTGGCATTTTCCTTTTCCTCAATCATTTTGGGACCTCCTTAGAGGTTGGGCTTCTAATTTGAGTAGCGGCATTTATAGTAAGCTTTCGAATATTTGTCCATCGATCATGTCTTGGGAGATTTGGAAGGAGAGAAATAGGCACATTTTTCATAATTTGGAACTTAAGTTCGAGGAGTTGATTCTTAAAATGGAGGTTAGCATCATGGAGGTTACTAATTCACATCTTAGGAAAAGTATGAAAGAAGAGGGATCTTTCTCTCATTGGGATGGTATCATGGAATTTTTTTGGGTCAATCTAATTAACCCCCGTCTAGTATATTTTAAAAAAAGCAAAGAAGATAGAGCCAATTGTGTTTAGTCTCCACCTTGAAGGATTGGTACAAACTCAATTTTGATGGAGCAGCCTGAGGTAATATAGGCATAAAAGGAATAGGTTGCATTATCAACAACAATTTAGGTCAATAGATAGTAAAAAAGGCTATAACTATTAGGCCTACCTCTAATAATTTGGTTGAATTAGAAGCGCTGAAAATGAGGTTGCTTCTATGTATTGAGTAGGGGTGTCAAAAGTAGTCATTGAAGGTAATTTTCAGATCACTCTGAATGTAATTAGGAAATATTCTACTACGAATTAGATCCTTAATGCCAAACTTGGTGAAGTCCAAGATCTTCTTGATAGTTTTGAGGATAGTCAAATTCGTCATATTTATCGTGAAGGTAACTATAAAGTAGATCACCTTGCAAACATGGGTGCAGATGGTGATAATTTACATCTAGTTAAAGAATTGAACTCGCCCAAAAATTTATTGCATTAGGGGATGTTTTTCCTTTTCCTTAGCATTTTATTCCCTTATATATGATATTGACTATAGAGTGTCAATTATGCATGAGCATCATTTATAGTGTGAATTTTACATGTAGGTGTTCATTTGATTTCTTTCCTAGCATGTCTTTGGTCCGCTTTAAGTTTCTTAGAGTCAGATTGATGTTTTATGATAGTTTCCTAACTTGACAATGTAATGATGATAATCCAAGTTGTTGCTTCATTCTTTATTTATGCTCGTGATTGGGTCAGTGGATGTCATCATTATTAAGGGGCATGTCTGTTTCTATCTAGATTTTTCTAGAGCCCTATCTTTTTGAGATGTCCTAATCTAGGCTTTGTTCTTCATTTCCCATGAGAATGGATACTAATGTTGTGGTGTTTCATTCCAAAGAAGCCTGTACAATGGCTTTTCAGGGAAATGTCACTCCTGAATGCTAGAATAGAATTTTGAATCCCTTAGACAATATGTTAAGAATTGCAGTAGGCCAAGTGATTAGAGAAGGAATTTTTGATTACAAGTATACTTGGTGGATGAATAGTAGCACCATAGGAACTTTCAATGGTTGTCTAGCAAGAGCCAAGGTGGACCATGAAAAAATCATCTAGCTTTACTTCGAGTTATTCCAACCATCATGGAGAAAGTGTTTAGAGAATGTAGTCAGGAGCATTGACAACAAGTATTGCAAATCATTGCCTAAAAAATACATGGCATATCCCCTAGGTTCTCTTGAGTTGGAAATGTCCTACCATCGTCTATCCCTTATCATCTTGGAGAGTCTTGCTTTTTACATTCAATGGCCAAAGATGGAAGTGAGTATCAGGTTTCTCTTGCACTAGAGGGGCATAGTGATAGAAGTCAATAGGGATTGAATCACATAATACCTCAATGTCTTCAAGGTGTACATCCATTCAAGGGTTTCATTTGAAAATTTGGAGAACCTAATATTCTACACTCCAAATGCGGACAAAACGAGCAAGTTTAAGGCTAATTTTGAATTTCCCCCAATTTCTAGAGTGAAAACTCTAACAATATATCTGAGGTAGTCTTGGTCTTTCTGAGGTAGGATTTTATGGAAGTTGGGTTAGCCCTATGTCTTTCACCTTTGGTTTTTTATGATAATCTACTATTTTGATATTGTATATATTGTATTGGGTACTTTTGGTTTTCTTTAGTTGTTAGTACACTCTTCCTAATTCCAAGATTTCATTATTACAACAATGTATTGCTCTAAAATGTAATAGACATATATTATTTATGGATCTCATGGAATTTATATTTATTGGTGCTGGCCTAGACTCTATTTTCTAGTTTTAATGATTTCCATGTTAGTTTAGGTATTATCATTTAGTCAATATGCAAAATCCTGCCTATAGATCAATTTTCATGGTGGAATGATTCAATTATTGAGTAAGAATCATTCGCATTTTAGTGCTACCTTTTCATTGGTATTTCCTTGGTTGTTACTAAGATTATGCAGCTTTTGGAATTAATCTTTGCATTTTTCCTTCATCTAATTATGATAATTACATGATATCATTTCAGATGTTTGCTATGATATATAGCTAATGGTATCTAATTTTAGATGATGACATGTTTATCTATAGGGAGACTAGGCTACTTTTCAACCTCATACTTTGATTGATTAAATGTTATCTCAGCCTAGTTTCTTTGTGGTTTTTCTTATATCTAATTTAGGTGCTTTGTTATGTTCTACTGCTCTGGGAATATGCTCATTTGGAGATTTTTTGTGATATATTGCAATATCTCTATATTGCTTGTTCAAGTTGAGATTTACTTTTAGTTTAGCTATTCATGCTCTTACTAATTGCTAGGCAATAGTCTTATGTTGGTACTATGATTATAGTTATCAAATTCATGTTAATGCAGCAAAAGGAGGATGGAATATATGGTTTGATAGAATGTCAGACTTTTTTCTTCATCTGTTATGAATGATAGGTAGTTTTTTTCTTTGCTTAGTTAGAGTTAGCATTCTAGTTTCTCTTTTCCTTTTTACCTTTCCCATATGTTCATTCATTCCTTGACTATGGTTTGATATCTTGTTATTTCAAATTTAGGTTGTTTGTCGCTTAGTATTAGGTTTAATGGATGGTATCATTAGTAGTATTTAGATATCACTTTGTAGTTTTCTATCTCAAGAGGTTTTTTAATGTAGGTTGTATTTCATAACTTTATTAAGTGAACCTATATCTTACATTATTATAGGTTTAATGTTATCATGATGGTTGTTATATTGGTTTAAATTTAATTAAGTTTATATTCATGAAGACTATGGTTGAACTTCTTGTGATGTTTAGTTTTAGGTTCTCTAACCTGGTTTTTATGTTAAGTTTAGCTGGAATTAGATAGATTGGGAGCAGATATAGTGTCATTTCATTGGTGAATCATTTTTCATGGCCAAGAGGGATTTTGACAAATATTTTAAATTTTGTTATGTAAGCAATGTAAATCGCTAGGGGAATGCCCATTAATCCTTTCTATTAATCAATGTAATCGTTAATTGTGATCTGACTAGGGTATGCCCCTTTTAAGATGTAATAATATAGGATGTTCTGTCTCGGGTGAGATTGGAGGTTTTCTTCTCCGTTCTTTCCTACCAGTGCCCATTTAAACGGAGTAAAATCTATTGTAATCTTTTAATTATATTAATAAAATTTATCATGGCCTTGGCCATTTAGCGATAAAAAATAAAAATAAAATAAAAACATAAAAATAAATAATTGTAATAATATTTTTCATTTTGTATATTTTAATAGTAGTTGTATTGGTATAAATATTAATTGTTAGTTAAATTAGATTTTAAAATAGTTATAACATAATATAATGTATTATAAATACTATAATTATAATTATAATATTTTTCTTCTATAATTTTATTAAAATATTAAAATATTAATATTAAATCTAATTAACAAAATTTTCTTCCACTTTTTGGTTATATTCTCTTAAACTATTTTATAAAAGTAATATTAATTACAATATTATATAAATTCTATATTATAATATATTTGATAATGGAAACTTGGGGTTTTGAATGATCATTATTGGTTGGCAATTGTTGATGTTTTAGACACTCTTCTCACTTTCTGTCCTTATGAAATATGCTAAATTCTTCTTCGGTTATTATTTACATTCAACAAATTATTGTATTTTTATGTTATTGGGATATTTTTGAAGTGGAAATGTAATTTTAATTTTAATTTTGTGGGATTGTTATTTCTTTTGTTAGAATATATTTGTTCTCATATTCTTCTTAAATTATTAAATTTTAGAAAATAATATTATAATAGTAATTGTAATTAGAATGCATTATCTTATAACTATTTTGAAAATATAATTTAAATATGAGATCAAATGCCAAGGCCACTCGACCAATGCCTAAGGGGCCCAATGATCATGCAGATAATATATTTAATTTACTAGTACAATTAAAATTTCACAATTATAGTTTAACTTATAAGTAATATTTCAATTAATAGCAATAGTAATTTAACACTTTCTTATAAATTAATTAAAGATAATATAATAAAAAGTAACATTTTTTTATCAATAAAAATATTCATTTTTTTTAAATTTTAATTTAAAATATAATTATTTACATTTATATTTTTAATGTATTCTAATTTTAAATTTAAATTTTTAATTTTTAATCAATTAAAAATACATTATAATATACCAACCAATGTATAAATATCTATAATATTTTCCTTCTAGTTCTTTTTATAAAAGATGAATATTTAAATTAATTTTTAATTTTAATAATAATTAAAATTATAATTCATAAAAATATTCATAAGAAAATTTTAATTTAAAATTATCATCCTTTAAATTTCAAATGAAAAACTATTAAAATTATATTCTCTTGTAATTATTTTGAAAGTCTTATTTAAATTATACAAATTGAAAGCTATACATTTATAATTATTTCAAAATTTTCTTACTTCTTTGTTCTCCCTATTCATACATTTATTCTTAATAATTTATAAAATAATTTATTTACTGGCTACTTTTTAAAATAGTTCTAAAAAAAAATTAAAAGGAACACCAAACTAGAGCACATATCTTTCCATACTCACACTTTACTGTAACATTTATATTTTAATGTGTATCATCTAGATTTTAATTAATTTAGCAGCAAAATCTGCTGATTTGATGGACTGAAAAGAATGTCAGTGATGTAATAATGAGAAATAGTGGAGTACAAGACAAGCATTTGGATGGGGCATGCGACAATGCAAAATTTTGGCTATATAGCCAGTGCCCTTATCATCCACTTTGGCTACAATGCAACTTATTTGCACCATGTCGTTTGCATTTCTGTTAGTCTCCCAACTCCTTTGACATGCATGCTTCCATCTCTCTTGTACACTATAAAAAGTGCTAGTACATTTCGGTGATCTAAAAAAAAAACTCTACACCATACGTTAAAATATTTGTACCTTTAAAGGGCTTTTAGTGCTAAACATAGAGAATATTAGAACAAATAAAATTTCTAATATTTTAATTATTATACAATTAAGAAATATCAAATTATTAAAAAACACAAAATATTGTTTATGGAAGATAGTGTAAGTAAGATTTTTAACTATTAATTTAAGAGTGAAAGAAATATTTAAGGTATTCATTTGAATAATAGTAATGTTTTAGATTACAGTAAAAGCAGGTTTTGAAGTGACCTCGAAACCCTTTAACAACTAGAGAAAAGATAAAGCAATAAAACCACCTAGATAGAAGTCCTGAAACCAACCACAATATCAAGTTTTATAGGGACTTGAAACCACAAACAAATTCCAAAAAAAGAGCACCCAGGTTTTATAGGAATCTGGAACCACTAAAATAGTTTAGACCAAAAACTAGTAAATAGGACCAAAAACCAGTACCAAGTACCATATCTAGAAAATAGGACCAAAAAAGGACAAAACCAAAGAACCAAAACCCAAGGCAACTATTGCAGCTCCGTAATCATCTTGACAGCCTCTTTACCAATCACAACAGTATCCTGGATGGAATTAGCAGCCGAAGCAGCAACATCTTTCAGGGCTTTCTTCCTCGAGCTCTACCTTGCTCTTTTGCTTGGACCCTCAAGAGATATAATTTCTTCATTGACTCTTTTGCCAAGGCTCACAACAGTAACACAGCTACTAGATGTGACCCGTTCTATCCTTGTTCCACTTTCCTTGATAAGCATTCTGAGATTCTGCTCATAGTTTTTGAGTTTATTAGGGATATCTCCCATTTGCTCTTCCAAATGGCTGATTTTGGTATGGTTAGTATCTTGGATGTGTTACAGAGTTTCCACTTTCTTTTTCAGCCCCATCAATTCATTATAAATCCAAGAATCAACACGGAGAATGAATAATAGTAATGTTGTAATATATAACTATAAAATATTTTCTATAACTCTAATTCTGATATGGCTATCATTTGAATGTAATTTTGAAGTTACATAATTTACTATTGAATAAATTAATGGTTACTTATTTGAATTTTACTATTGAATAAATTAATGGTTACTTATTTGAATTTAATAATATAATCTTTGAGCATAGAAAAATTAAAAGATTGTATTATTAAATTTAAAGAGAGTAGTCAAAAAAAGAATATATAGTAGTTATAACATAAAGAAATAAGAAAGATGAAGGAAGAATGGTAATGATAATAGATGATAAAGGTTGAAACAAGAAAAAATCTATTTTAAAAACATATAGTATATTGTAATCACCACTTTTGAGGGAGTTTATATAGCAAGCGTCAAATTTTAAATTAGAATGAAACAAAAAAGATAGGGGAAAGGACTTGTACCTTGACGGACTAAGTATTGAATATAAAAAGTCCCAATTAGGATTTACAATTACTACCAACATTTTTTTCTATATTTTTTGGTGTGTAATCTTTTTTTTGTCTATAGTTAAAAAAGATGGAAACTATATGATTTTTTTTTTAAATTAGTAATTTTTAATATAATAATTTAAAAAAATTGATTTGATTTACTTTTTTATTCAACTATTCAGTTTTGTAATTAATTAATTACAAAAGTCAATTTAA